>JBBPKA010000083.1:0-127150 GCA_038088995.1 Guyanaporus albipodus | reverse complement strand
CTTGCCAAGGGTTCCGACGAGCACGTCGTCAAGGACATCGCCGTTGTTTCAAACGGCGTCCGACGAGACCCGATGGGCAAATGGTTCGTCACATGGCGTCATCCCGAAAGGTACGGGCAGACTCTTCTTTGTCATGACCACAGTGCGGCTCATCCAAACGTTTTTGCTCTCTGCGTGGATTTGAAACCCGACCGTCGTTTTGACTTGACTTAACCCTTGCCTCGTTCTTGATCCGAATCGTGATGCTACTGCTGGCCCAAGTACGTACGGTCACGATAAATCGCGTGCGATCTCGCCGTATCGGGCGTATAGACATGCACACGACGGGCAGGGTCCGACCGTGTTCTTCTTTGGAGATGGCGTCTCGGGTACGTGTGCTCCCCCCCCATCCCTATCCAAACCCGTCCCACCGATCTTCATTCCCCCACCCTCGCCCCTCCCATCACTCACGTATTGCACCCGTGGCCCCCCCCACCCCACCGCAGACCTATCCGCCGCCGAACACGCCGACGTCCTGTTCGTCAAGGTGACCGGCATCCCCGAGCACGACAATCTCAAGACGCATTGCGACAAGGCCGGGATTCCGTACGTCCCCTTTCGCGACTTTAGCGCCGCCAAGACGATCGTGGGGCAGATCGTGCGCGGGGAGCGGGGCGTGGAAGCGTTCTTGGTCGGCGGACACGTGGGCACGGATGTGGACGGGGACGTATAGGAATGGACATGTGGACAAGGATGGAAGGCCGGTCTGATCTCAAGTCAGAGTTGCGTGCCGGAGCCGCCAACTAGATTGAGGGCGGCGAGTGGATCGGAACTCGGTGGGACGAGATGTACTACATGCGGCTCATGATACGTGGTGTACGTTGTAGAATTTTGATGCGGGGGAATTCAGCCTTGAGCCCGTACGTACGCTGGCTCTATCAGAGCTTCTTGGCCGGGAAGAAGAGAACCCGGGCGGACGATGCGGACGAGATCGCATCGTGACTCCCCACCCCGACGAGACCTCCCACCCAATGCGGTCAAGTTAAAGACCAGTGCTAACTGCCTCCGGCTTTCTCTTTCTCTTCGAAATGAGAACCGTCACCCTATTTTTACGCAGGCGGACACATTATGCAATGTATCATAATAACCGTTTAGCACGCAAAAATGCCATGTAAGGGGATATGATGAGGCATATGTGCAAATCGCGCGACCGAGCAACGATCAACGTCGACGCCAACGTCGATCCCTTTACCCTCTCCCCCCATCTGGGACGAGAGAAACAAAACGTACACACGCACATACCTCTTTTTCAGCGACCTTTGCGCCGACGCCCTCCTCCGCCTGCTGCGACGACGGGCTGCTGCGCAGCGGGCACGGGCACCGCTGGTGGTGCGCGTCGTCCCCTTGCCAGTGCCAACGGTATCCCCGGCTCCGGCTCCACCCTAGGCCCGACCCGACCCATAGCCCCAGCCCCAAAGCCCATCATGCCAAACGGGTGCACATCCCCAGCCCCAAACACGAACGCGTTCCCAACAAGACCCGGACCCGGGGCAGGGGCAGGGACAGCAGCGGGGACAGGGATAAGCCGCGCGCCTCCCACACCGACACCCGCAGCCGCAGCCATCGCCTGGGCATAGTGCGGCACGAGGCCCAGGAGAGGTCGAGGTCCGTTCGGCGGGCCCGCCCTCGCACGTCCACCGACGCCCATGCCCGCAGCCAACGCCATGTAGTGCGGCGGCACGAGTGGTGCACCGCCCACGACAGGCTCGGGAGCAGAAAGAAGAGGTGCCTGTGCCACGGGGATGTCCACTTTCAGACTGGACTCGTCCACGTCCGGTCGGGACTGCCGGAGTTCAGCGAGCGCACGCTTCGCGGCTTCGGCCACCTGGTGGGTAGCCGTGTGCATGAACAACATGGTCCGGGAGCAAAACGAATGCCACCTACTTCTTCTGCGTGTCGTTGCTCGATCGGATCCCACAAGTTGCATTTCGACTTGTCTACCTTGTTCGAGTAAGGCGGGGGCTGTCGACACGACCTTATCATCGACCGAGGCCACCCACAAAAAAGAAAAAAAAGACTCACGTTCGAAAAGTGATCGTATCCAACGATGATCTTTCGACAGACATAACACGACACAGTATGGCAATTTGGACACGTCATCTTGTTGCACTGTCGGACTGTCAACATCGACCAGGCCTGATAATCTGATCGATACTTGCGCCCATTTCCTTTATGAACGCTGACGACCGGTCAGTAACGGAACGTTTGCTCAAAGAGATGACACACATTTCTGGCATTTTGGACAATTGCGCATCAGAGCCTGGGCTGTTGTCGCGATACATCCACACGGAACCAGTCAGGAATCAACGAGACTTACTCATGGCCTCCTCGATGACATGTTGCGCATCCAGATGCTTGTCCGCTTCCGCTTCTACATCCTATGTCAGCTCCAGCTGCATGGCGTAGAAAAATGACTAGGGTCACCCTTGCAGCTCTTGGGGAGATGATCCTATGCAAAAAAGTCAGTCCTAGCGAATGACATCGGGCATTCAAAAGAAAACGCACTCACTAGCTTCTTACACGCTCTGCAGGTGATTGCGTTACACTCGGCGTTTTCGCATCTAAACAGCTTTTCCATCTCGTTTTCGATGACACACTTGTACTCGCAGAATGGACACTCTTCGAGATTATCCAGTCCAGCTGCCTCGATTTCCTTTCGTTGTTTGACCCGATAATACAGTTCAAGGAGTTTGAAAGAGAGGAATCGATTGAGTTCGGATTCGGGGAAAGGGTGTTTACAACCTGATTGATCCATGCAGACGATGTTGGGGTTGTGCTCGCCGAGGAGATTGGAGGCATAAGACGTCATGCAGGATTTGCAGAATAGATGAGCCTCGGGGCACTGAATCATCTGATCCTGGTGAAACATGAGCAATGCTCTGCAGATACTAGGGAACAAGAACAAACAAAAGGGTATGGAGAGAAACAGCATCCACACTCAATACCTTCTCCATGGTCTTCATATTCTTGCTCGTTGACAACAGCTACGAGGGTCGCATCCTGTTCAGAGGCCATCTCGGTGGCTTTCAACAGAACCCATTCGCGTTCCTTGTCGAATTCTGCATCTTGTCTTGCTTTCCCTTTGCCCTTGCCGATGACGGAGTTGGTCAATTTTAATTTGAAAGGCAGAGGATCTTGTTTGAGCTCGTCTGCGAGTAGCAAATACGTTGGCGCATAGAACCGATTGTCAAGTAGACGCGAGCGAATGTATGGTTTGGGGATCCGCGGAAAGTCCAGCATGAGATGCTCCTGTCCAGCGTCAACTAAGATACCGAAATTTAGGAGAATCGCTAACCAGAGCGCATTCGAAATAATGTGGACCACAGTCGTAGACGCGCTCTTTGCTGGTATAGTCTATCCTTGGCCTGGGAGAGCCCCTGATGTTGGGATCACCGTCTGGTTCATCTCGCTTGTGTTTACCCTTCTTGTCCACTCTTGGATAGGTCGGATTCTCAAAGATGGCGTGCAACACGAACTCGACCACGTTTTCCGGCTGAGATTGCATAAATTCCTCGAAAAGTTGAAGGGCATGGGTGGGCTGAACATCGGGCACGACTTCCAGCACGCGAATGATGTATTCGTCGATGGGATCGACCGGGACGGGTGCCATCGCAGGGCGCGTCGGCTGGTCGTGGATGGCCTGCGCGACAGGGACCGGTGGGGAGTGTTGATCCGCGCGCAGCTCGTCATCGCTTCCGGGCAAGAACAGCGGCACGCCGTCGCCGTGCTGTCGTCGACGCGCCGCGTGTTGCAATGGCCCGGGCGCCAGCACTAGCGCGTCTGTGAGAATGTCCGCGTTCGGTCTCCCAAAGGCAGACGAGATGGCGACAGAGGACGGTCCTTGCTCGCCGTGGAGCGCTCTCGGAGGGCGGGGTGCAGGGTAGAGATCGTCGTCCGAGTCAGTGAGCTCGATGATCTCGACGACGGAGGGTTCGGGCGCCACTCGCGCGCGCCGTGGACGCTTTTTCGATGGTCCTGGCTGAAGACTGACGCTGCGGGTGCGCCTGAACATGGACGAGCTCGGTGACGGCTCTGGGGACATTCGAGACTTGACCGCTCGAGAGAGAAAAGGAGTCTCAATGATTATGTAACACTTAAACATGGCTTTCTCGACGACCACCCGCGCTGGTTACGACCCTCGCAGGGTCTGCCTGAATCCGTTCCCAGAATTCAACCTGAGCAAGTACAGGCGGACGAGCGGTATTTACCTCGCAGGCGCACTCGTACGTTCTTCTTGTCCTCCTCGAATTTCGCTGAAAACTCGCCCTAGTTTGCACTCGCTAACTGGACCTTTCTCGACGCCGCCATCCTCTCTGCACATGCTCACTCGCCCTACGGAGAACCCCAGATCCCACCGCCCGTCCATGTCGAGTTCGTAGACTGGGTCCCAGGAATATGCTCCCTGCTCGGCATGCTCGTCGTCAACATCATCGACAAGGATAGGATCAGGGGCGATGACTATGGCTCCCCAGACGCCGTATGGAGAGCGAGGCTCTTCCTCTTTGTCGGATTCGCCCTCATGGCCGGTGGATTGGCAGGCAGCATAGTCAGTCACTCAGACATTTTGTCACGCCCGCCACTCTGGACTAACGCTCTCTCCGCAGTCTCTTCTCGTCCTCAAATACGTCCTTCCCGACTATCCCGAGCAATTCACTTACTATGGCTATGCCAACGTATCCCAGAACGTCGCTCTCATGCTTTCCGCTGTCGTCCTCTGGATCGCACAGAGTGCACAGGGCGAATACGATTACAACCTGACGCTGTAGACTCCTTGGACTTGAGACGTAGGATGCACGATTTAGTAACTCCGTAGCGCCGATACTGTCCTCGCTAGTACCATTTACCACTTTATGCCCCAGTGCCGGCTGTCCATGTTTCATGCTCGTTATCACTACCACTTCCTGGTGAGGCTCTGTCAAGAATGCAAGTACTTCCTCCGACTGATAACTGAAGCGATGATCCTGTTTCGATATACCAGGTCGGGTGAGTCGGATAGCTGTGGTCGGTGGTACTACTTACTTTATCATGATGGTGGCAATTGCGAAAGTTCCCTTGATTGTGGTGACGAACACTTATCGCTGAACTTTGATCAGATCCGACGGATGGACCCTCTCTGGCAGATATGTCTTTCTTCGAGCATCTGCCGCGAATCGGGAGTGCGTAGATGTTCCGATACCGACAGCACCACATTCACTGCACTGCGTGGCGCCAGCTAATGCACATCGCAAACTTGTAGCCGCCGCCACCCCCTCACCCCAAAAAACATCAGATAAGCCCTGTCCTCCTGGTACAGCCAGCACCTCGTCCCAAAGTATCCGGCCGCAGCGAACATCCCCTCGGGGATCGTTCATGAGATGGTTCTCGATTCGTCTAGGCAATGCTGCCAGCATTACATGGACCGACTGCCCTGAAAGCCTACCCCCGATGAGGCCAAACGACGCCGTGCAGTTGGTCTTACGTTCGTCGAGGAAGGCTACCCACCCCCTTGATCCACGAATTTCAAGCGCGTTCAGATCCGCACCAGAACGGAGAAGCGAGACTCGCACTCACTGACACGTTGGCTTTCACTCTGGACGACTCTCTGACAGGGTCGTACAGGCAGGCAGGCAGGCGACAGCAGAGCACGTCCAATCCCCTTCGTCATCATCATCCGGTGCCTAGCGGGGGGGTGCTGACCTGGACTATCGCGACGTTTTGCCGATTCAAAGTGCGAGCGAGAGCATCCCACCGTGCAACGAGCCTTATCAACGCATGTTCTCCTATTCTCTCCCTCCCACCGCCGTGGATATCATACATCCGCACGGTCCCAGCCGAACAAAGTGGTGACGCGCGAGACCCAACGGCAGAACGAACCAAGGTCGGCCGGCGCCATTGGCGGCTCCTCGGTCTCCGAACGCATAGCAGCGTGTTTGCGTTCACAGCGTATTGGTACCTCAGGCCCACCCACGCGTGCGTCGCGCTTAACGACGAGTCGGAGTCGAACCCTCGGGCAGAATCGGGTGCCAGGACGAGGGTGGGTTAGTGATGTAACGGATGAACGTCGAACAGACACGGGAGCCTGACCGCGTGAATAGGGCCGTCCTAAGGCCTCTGGGATGCCTGTTTTATTCCGTTTTTTTTTGTCGTCGTCTTCTCTTCCTCTTTTCCTTTTTCTCACTTTTTTTTCGTTTTTGTTTCGTTTTTTTTCTGGTCACCTCGAAGTGTTGATCGACCGGAGTTGAGCCAGGGAATAGATCCACCCACCCAGAAGCGTGTGAGTGGGAGAGGGATCTCTCCCATGGCCTTGCTGTTACCATTGTGCATAGGAGCTAAATTCTCATTCGATCCGTTCGTCCGGCTGGAACGAACGATCCAAGCATGATACAAATGGAACGGGCCACGTTCGACGACAGAGACGACAGAGGATGCGCACACAACATCATTTGCGTGACATCAGTATTGAGCACCGCATGACGCACGTCAAGCAAGAACGAAATGAGATGAGAGAGAACTCCCCCTCGACAAGGACGTGCGTTACTCGAGGGTGTGTGCGTGTGCGTGGAAATACCCGAGGCGTCCTACGCACGCGTATGGTCGCAACATTTGACATGCATGTAGAGGCTTTTGGGATCGTGACAGCGATGGCACACCATGTGATGAATGTGGCAAGACTCAGCGAACGATCGATCAGGGGCAGGCGGACTTGGCTGGGATCATGTGTCTCTGATGCGACGTGGCACGGCCAAGGATGTTACATGCGGTCCCCCCGCATTTGCGTGCTCGGTATGCGGAGATGAGGAAGGAAAAGAGAGACGTGTCCGGCTCGGGGACGCGTGATCGGTCTACCGCTTTCTCTGCAATCGGAACCACCGCGTCTAGCACGGAGGGGGCCAGCTTCTCGGTCTGGTAAACCTCGCACCGGTGTGAACGCGAACATGGTTTCTGCCGCGATTCACGATGCATAGTCCCCCCCAACTTATATCATTCATCGTGGGTATACGACAGGCGAAATACCATCTGTGCACACACGTGCGTCTTAGCCATACCCGTACATTGAAGGATGTCTACGCAGTGAAAACACGAGCTCTCAACTAGGTTCGTGACCTGTCGCAGAATACGTGTGAATGGTTGTCTCGCTCTTCCCAGAGATGAATGTGACATGTCGACGTCACATCCGCTCGAGGGAGAGACATGCCGCGTTGGCAATCCCCCTTGGTGTATTCCGTCCCAGGCCATCGGAGTCTTGTCAGCATTCATCAAGTGCTCGTGGGGCAGACCACAAATGGGAATGTGCCGTACCATGGCACTCTCATCCAATCAGGGCTTCTGCCAACCACCGTTGTATAGACCTTGTGTAGGCTCGCAAAACTCTTCCCAAAGGCAGCGTAACAAGTGCGCTTTTCAGATGCCGGCGTTCAAGGAGACCAGCTCTCTTCCAAGTACAATTGGGGAAAGCGGTGACACGACAGCATATGGGATGTCTGGCCTTGACAAGCAACAACGCTCGCAGAGATGCTGACAGTCGTTACGCACTTATGTCTTAGAATGACGCTCGTGAAAACCAAACTTCGAGTTCAGTAGCCAATGACGGTCGAGTACCTGTCGGAACCACTGTCGAGTCAGCCTGTCAGAGCCTTGTAAGCGTTCGTCAAGTGCTCGTTGAGCAGATCGCAAATGGGAAACCGTGAGCCCTTGTCCAATCGGATTCTTTGCTAACCTTCACGTAGACCCACGTAAGCTCGCAGAGCTCTTCAAAGACGACGTAACAAGCGCACTCTCCAGATGCCCGCCAAGCACGAGTTGGAACCACTGTCAAGTCCACAGAACAAGCTGAGCGAGTCGTAACCGGTTGTCGAAAACGCATTACGTCAGGGATCCGGGGACGTATCGCGTCGGAAGCGCTCGTATTCCGCCTTCAAGGAGACCACTCGTATTGGAGGGTGGAGACAATCTACACAGAATCCATCCCCGAGTCGAACCCTTCTTTGGCAGCGCAGAGTCGGTAGAGGAGACCCAATTGCCAAGCCGTATCCCATATCCACGCCTAAGTTAACCGATGCGGCAATGAATGGAAGCTCCATCCTAACGACGCGCTAACCTTGGACCATCATTTTCGCGCTTCTCGTCGCTCATCTTGGCCTCGACAGATCAATCCGGGGTCGCATTCAGTAATCTCGGATTTGATAGATGATTAGGGTGTTGGGATTGTTGACGGAGCTTTGACGCGTCGTCCATTGTGGCGCATCTTGCCAAGCCTACTGGTCACCTATCCAAAGTGGAAAACATGGCTCGAACACGTTGCACAGACGGTGACGATGTCGCAAGGCAAAGGTCAAGGAGCGAATCTGTTGGGATGCAACGATCGTTCGACATGGCGAGGACTTTTGCTCGAGATCGAAAGACACACCTAACCACCCGAACGTCTTTCAGCCCGCCAGTTCTTCTCTGTTTGGAGTACGCTGACATCTTTATGGGGTCTTGGATACTTGGGGGATACACACTTCACAATGCGTGATCTTGATGGCAACGGGACGTCTTGGGTCCATCGCATCTTTGAATCAGCTCCTCAAGACCGTAATGAGAGATGTACATACCAAATCGACAGTGGTCATCGTGGGCAGGAATCTGCGCTCTACTGGCCCTCGAATAAAGGGAACCCATATGAACACTTGAGAAGACGGACCTGTGGCTCGTGCCTTGTATGAGGAGGATACGTATCCTGGACCCTAGTCAACAGTGTGTACCCGGACCCTGTTTTGACCAACGTGCGGGTCATATCGTTGACATCGATGTATACGTTGCTACGCAGATGTTACGCCTGGGAGGAACGGAGCTCCACAAACCTTCTCAATGACCTTGCCGTTAAGATCCTCCGCACGCCACTGATATTCCATCAGGGACGGAATCTCGTCCATGTCTGGATTGTCAGGGTCACGAACGGAGGTACGGTGGATTTCACCGCTCTACTCCCGAACTACGTCGAGTTTTTGGACGTGCTCTGATGCAGCGCATCTCAGCGCGGCCTTGCACGAAGTAAGTTCCCGACAAGACCATCTCATGGACGTGCCAAGGAGGAGTGTACGTGATGAGAACATCTAGCGTGTTTTCAAGAACTTTTGAGAAATTGGCGACAACGTGCGACGTCGCGATTCGCTGGCCATTGTTGGCAAGCTGCGATTTATGTAACACCAATACCTAATACCCCAGACTCAGGTTAGCATCCTGGTAGCGGGGCACTCCATTGGCTTCCAAGTGCTTCTACTTCCATTCGCCCACATTCATGTTTGCTATATCTGCGCGTCCAAAGATAGAGACAAGGCGAGTTGATTCGGATGTTGCAGAGCTCAGCGAGGGATTTGTGTTTGAGGTCGTGTGCGCGTGGGTCGGAGAGCCGGGACGCAGTTCCGGCGTCTTACGAGATTGAGTGTGACCTTCAAGGGTGTGCATACAATCAGTGGGCACTGTCTGCCAACTTGCGAGAAGGACGTTGACGCGGGCGTTGACAAAGTGGCCCGTTCGGACTCGGGAGCAAAGGGTGCCGGTGCTGCGGTAGGAAAGTGCTGTGCCTGCCTGGCAGGGTCAGAGGACGCTGCTCATCCTAATCACTGAGGTTGGTCAGGTCGCATGGGGAGCGCGCCTCAGCTGCGCTATTAACGCGGTCTGGCGTCGGTCAGTCGTTGAATCCCGTCGATGAGTCATCCAAGTCGAGTCGTCCGATGTTGACCCGATGAACTTGATATCATCATCCACGACATGTAAAACAATGTCCATTGCGGCCGAGTAATTCGAGGTAGGCCCACTGTCGGGTGCGACAGGCAGACAGGCAGTCCCTCGCAACTCTGCTGTATTTGGCCAACTCTTATGTATGTGCGAGCGCGTTGAGGGGTTTTCGGACAGCAAGTCTTTCACCGGAGACGAACACCCACCGCAACTTTGGATCCCTGCCTGCATATTATCAGCGAGGTTCATCGATCTTGAGCGTTGACCTTGCAGGACCATGGCCAGAACCCTGTGGCGCCGGTCGGCCCCGGTGGCCAATGGCGATTTTGACCGCAAATATTCCCATGTTCGCAGTCTGGGAAACCAGTCTCCACGGCGTCGTCTGTGGCACTTGTACCCTTTTCCTGCCAAATCGCTGGAACGGATGGCATTCATGACTGGAAAACTTTCCCTTCTCGGGCTGGAACACGAAGGTCCATGAGGTTGGTGGAAAGTTCGTTGAAAATCGGGTTCCCCTCTGGTTGGCAAAGAGCTCCAAGCCTATCATAACGGGTGCTCACGGAAGAGTCTTCTCTTTGATGGGGGTGTGCCGGAGGGACGCAATTAATATTATGCATGCACGTGTCGGATTCGGCCGAAGTTTTGACGTGGATTATCTCATTTTTTGATCATCAAATGACCAATCACAGCCGTCACCAGGATGTACTACTGTGCCCAAAATACGTTTGGCCGAGTCGTGCTCGTACCCAAGCATATCTGTCGTCCGAAGCGACTCAATCAGCGACTTTCACACAGCCACCTTTCCACGTGGTCCACGCCCCCCGAGGCCACAACCATTCAACCTGCAAGGAGCCAGGAACGTGTCTCAGCGGGTCAGAGATGAGGACTGCTCGCCGACGCTACGAGATAACGGGCCTAATTATGGTGTTTCGACTTCCCTCGGACCGCCAGCGTCCGAACCAAAATCATGTATCATAGTGCCACGTTGAACGGCAATTCGTGATGTATCATCACCCCCTTGCGTATGACAGGCCGAGGTACGAAGCTGACAAACGCATTGATGTTTGAGTTTCGGCTCACGTTTGGGGTTGAAGAGGACCTCTGGATGATTCCAAAGACAAATGAGAAAGGTTGGTGGCGGATAGGCAAAGTCTGCGTGGCATCATATTGCGTGGCTTCGCGTCGATCTCGAAGGGTAAAAATAGGTGATATGGGTAGAGACAGGAACTTGCATGGTTGTGTGTCGCAACACGCTAATGAGACACAATTGGATCCAAGCCAAGCATGGTGAGTCTCCCTCCTCCTCGTCACCATTGTACGCATGGACCATAGTGCGGCGAGAAGCTCTCGGGGTCTCACGCGTGGGGATGCGGCCCGGGTCAGTCCGTCTCTAATACATGCCCTTTCATCGTGTGATCCCTCGGACGTCGAGCTCACCAAGTCATTTGCATTATGCAGCCACTCGCCGTGCCGCTATGGACGACCACACGGGTCTGTCCGTAGAAGTGGAAATGATACTCGGGGAAACCATGCCTCTAGTGCCCGGGTATGTAGAAATGGGACAGAGGTGGATACACGCAGCCACCACAGGCGGCCAAAGCGCTGAGACTCAGATTCCTTGCGAAAAAGTCAACACTTTCACCCAGGTCCGCGGGAATTATTTGTCGCAGCGATCCTACATGACCTTTGAGATGGACTGGGCCCTGTGTGTACAGTGCCGAGTACGCCTGTCATCGTCAAGGCGGGATTTCTCCACGGCCGCCGGACGAGTAGAGGGATTTATTCGACTGGACTCGGACGCGACAGCGAACACGCAGTACAGGCTAGGTTGGCGGGTTTCGGCAGTCTCTGCCGGGGTTTCCAAGGTTCCGTTCGGATTTCGACTGGTGTGATAAGCGGGCTAATGGCGGCCTATTTGTATCTATTTGTTTCGTTTGATATCTCGATTTCCTGGCCCCAAATATAAAGTCCGTCTGCGACGCGGCTCACACTCTCCCACTCCTCATCCGCATTCTTGTCCTTGACGTGTCTTCTCCCCGTCAAAAAGCCGCATACTATAGAGTATATCTGTAGGGCTTCCCCCCTTCCCCCTTCCGCGTTTTCTTCAGTGCATAACCATGTCGGAGCCAAACGTGGAGAAGGAACCCGGCCCGCAGGGCGAAGAGTCGCCCATCACAGAAACTAACGCACCGCGCAAAAGAGAATACAAGGATTTCGGTCACGAAGAGGAAAAACCAACTCGTGCGTATCTCTTACGTTGTGCCATCGTTGCATATTTGACCGCCGCGCACAGATGCAAATATTGACATGGCTTTGGTTTGTCATATTTCAAACTCGTCTGGTCGCATATCCTGACTTGCTGGTAATCTTGAAAGATTGAGCTCAAGGCGGAAGACCTGTACGATAAGGAAAAGGTCGACCTCGAGACTATTGTCATCGACGATGTCTTCAAACTCCTTCAATGTGACGAGAATGGTTTGACTGAGGAAGAGGCCCACCGTCGTATTGAGTTGTTCGGTCCAAACAAGCTCGAGCAAGAAGAACAGAACGCGTTCCTTCAGGTAACCGAATAGCATGCATTTATCTCTTCTGCGCGCTCAAGTCCTAATTTTACACCAGTTCTTGAGTTTCATGTGGAATCCCTTGTCTTGGGTCATGGAGGGTGCTGCCCTCGTGGCTATTGCGCTCTCAAACGGTGATAATCAACCTCCAGACTGGGAAGATTTCTTGGGTATCGTACTTCTCCTTTTCGTCAATTCGACAATCGGTTTCTACGAAGAACGCAATGCTGGTAATGCTGTCAAGGCGCTCATGGATTCCCTTGCGCCCAAAGCAAAGGTCAAGCGCAACGGTTCTTGGGCAGAGATTGAGTCCGCCAATCTCGTTCCTGGTGATATGATTTCGTTCAAGATCGGTGATATCGTTCCTGCCGACTGTCGTCTTACGGAAGCCATCAATGTGTCTATTGACCAAGCAGCCCTGACCGGTGAATCACTTCCCCAGAACAAAAAGCAGGGTGACCAGTGTTTCTCGTGCGTATTTCCTGCTCTGTTCCAGTCTTCGTGCTTACGCTCCGTCCGCAGTGGCTCGACATGTAAACAGGGTGAAGCCGAGGGTATTGTCATTTCTACTGGCGCCAACACTTTCTTCGGTCGTGCTGCCTCGCTCGTTGGTCAGGACGATGACACCACTGGGCATTTGCAGAAGATTCTCGCCCAAATTGGTTCCTTCTGCTTGGTGTCCATCGGCATTTTCGTCGTCGCTGAAATCCTTGTCCTCTACGCCGGTTTCAGGTATAACTACCGCCGTGGTCTCAACAACCTTTTGGTGCTCTTGATCGGTGGAATTCCTATTGCCATGCCCACTGTCTTGTCTGTCACTCTCGCTGTCGGTGCTCAGCAGCTCGCCAAGCACAAGGCTATTGTCACCCGTATCACTGCCATCGAAGAATTGGCTGGTGTCACTATCCTTTGTTCTGACAAGACCGGCACTCTTACGACCAATAAGCTCACCATCGACAGGGCTACCATTCGTACCTATGGCCCCTTCTCTGCCGACGACGTCATGCTCCTCGCTGCCTACGCCTCCCGCACTGAAAACCAAGACGCTATTGACAGCTCTGTTGTCGCCGCTCTCGGTGATACTTCTCGTGCTCGTGCTGGCATCAAACTCTTGGACTTCAAGCCATTTAACCCTGTTGACAAGCGGACGGAGATTACCTACCTTGAGGAATCATCCGGGAAGCTCAAGCGCGTCACCAAGGGTATGACTGGTATTATCATTGAACTTTGCACGCGCAACAAGACAGAGGAGGTCGAGAACAAGCTTGAGGCTGATGTAGAAGAGTTTGCTACCCGTGGTCTCCGTGCCCTCGCTGTTGCATATGAAGAACTGGACGGCAACGACCCGGAGGCTGAAGGCAATGGTTTCGAGTTGATTGGTCTTCTTGCCATTTTTGATCCTCCTCGTGATGATACCAAGCAAACTATCGACGATGCCATCGCTCTTGGTGTCAAAGTCAAGATGGTCACGGGTGATCAACTCGCTATCGCCAAGGAAACCGGTCGTCGTCTCGGGTTGGGTGACCACATGTATCCAGCGAGAGTTTTGAAGGATGGTCCCCCTCCCGGTGGCAAGCATTTGAACCTCGACGCAATGATTTTGGATGCAGACGGTTTTGCCGGGGTCTTCCCCGAACACAAGTACGAAATTGTCAAACGTCTGCAGGGTCTCGGCCACTTGTGTGCTATGACTGGTGACGGTGCCAATGATGCCCCAGCTCTTTCCCGCGCTAATGTTGGTATTGCTGTCGAGGGTGCCACTGATGCCGCCCGTGGTGCTGCTGATATCGTCTTGACCGAGCCAGGGTTGTCCACCATTGTGCATGCTATCCGTGGTTCGCGTATCATCTTCCAACGTATGCGCAACTACTCCATCTATGCGTGCGCTGTGACCATCCGTATCGTCGTCTGCTTTGCCATCTTGGCTTTCGCGTTCAGGTTCGACTTCCCTCCCTTCATGGTCCTGATCATCGCCCTCTTGAACGATGGTACCATTATGACCTTGTCCGTCGATCGCGTCTTGCCTTCGATGACTCCGGATGCATGGGACTTGGCGGAGATCTTCTCCTACGCTATCGCGTACGGTTTGTACTTGACCGCCTCTACGTTAGTTATTCGCACATTCTGTCTGATTGTTCACTGACAATGTCTTTAGTGTCGCACTCGTCGCCATTATCTTGAAGACGAGCTTCTTCTTTGACAAGTTTGGTGTCAACTTCCGTGGAAGTCCATATCCTGTCAATGCCAACGACCCTCAGCTTCACACTATCGTGTACCTGCAAGTTGCCATTATTTCGCAGGCGCTGATCTTCGTCACTCGTTCGCACGGTTTCTTCTTCATGGAGCGTCCTTCTGTTGCTCTCCTAGTCGCGTTTTGTATTGCCCAATTGGTGTCGTCGATTATCGCTGCTTATGGTGACTGGGGCTTCACTCAAATCCAGCCAATTTCTGGTGGTTGGATTGGTATTGTCTGGGTCTGGGTATGTTGCGTCTTTGTCTTGGTGCTTTCGCGTGCTTATCCTGTGCTCAGAACATCGTCTGGTTCTCACCGCTGGACTGGATCAAGTTTGCTATGAAGGCGACGATCATCAAGAGGATGCGGGAGCGTCACGATCGCAAAGCGGCTGAGGCAGCAGCCTCGGCGTCGGAGGGAGGTGTTGAGATTACGCGCACACAATCTCGTGCTGCTTCTCTCCACGAATCGATGTACTCGAATCGTGTCTCGTTTATTCGCCGTGCCGCGCGCAAGGTTGGCTTTGGCCGCAAGATTTCTATGAAGCCCGAGGAGTTGCATCGTTTCAGCAGCATCCAGGCACAGCGGACAGGAGCCACGCTGGCTCGGAACCCGAGCCGGACTGCAGCGTAGAGAATGAGGGTGCGAGGAATGCGGACGGGTGCGGTATTTTCCTTGCTCTTCACGGCTCTGCGACCTCTTTTTGAGATTAATCGAGCATCGAATGTCCACGTTGTAAATCTAGACTTCTATACTATTCATCCGTCACGCGTTCGTCTGGTCGCCGTCCCGCATTCGTTTGTCTTTCTCTCTCCCTCTTGATTTTTCTTCACTGCACAACAATGGTATATGCATGGCAAATTTCTACGACTGTTAGCATACTTTGGTGGCTCGTTGGTCACTTGCTTTTCACGACGATGTCAACTGTCAGATATGGATTATTTCACACTCGTTCTGGTTGACTGGATTCATCCCTGAAGTGTGCATGTATGCCTGGCGTGAGTGGTCGTCGATGGTGTAAATTACCGTCTCCTGATGGGAACGGACTTCACGGTGGGTATAGTGGGGCCAGAAAGGGAACGCCCCTGTCCCGTGCGTGGTGACGTCACGTGGCTGGTCCTGTTCATTACCGTGGCGATGGCGTGGGAAGTTATATGCTGATAAAGGCAATCGCGAGCCCTTCCTCGAGGCATCGGCATGGTGGGCAGACGAAAGGAGGGTCGATTCCGCTGTGGATAACTCGCAACGAGGGACCGGCCCTGCGAGAAATATTCCCTCGTGGCTACTAAACTCGTCCAAACAAGAAAAGGGCTTGTCGGCACGACTGCAGGTAAAGGCGTGTCCTACATTCTTCGCCCTTGTCTCCCATCTGCACTCACCTTCTACAGTGCTATACGATGGCCTCGGGAAAGACCCCTGCCGAACCAGCTCAGGCAACGTTTCTCACCCACAGCTCCACCACTCTCAATGCTCGTCATCATCCACCATCCACTCCCGATAACTCCCCTCGGACCCGCAAACCCAAATCGAAGAAGAAAAGGGAGGACAGATACGAAGAGGAAATACAGTACAACCTCTCCTACAACTTTAGAGGCGCTGGATCACGCAGACAGGCGCAGTCCTCCAGGATGCGCGACGAAGCAGGTCCGTCCCCCCTTCTCCCTCATCCCCTCGTCGTGATCTCCCATCCCGTCCAGATTTCCCTCCTCCACCCACTTACGAGACTGCGACCGCCGTATCGACACTCGTGTCAGAGGACTTTGTCCACCAAAGTGGCCCTCCCCACCCTGGCCCCGTCTCGCCTGCGGGCACCGTAGCTTCGCTCCCCGTCACTACTCATACGGCCGTTGTAGACAGGAGCGACACATTCTCCATCAGCTCTGCGCCTCAGCCGTTCGTGCGGACTCCCCACGAGAGTGAGGAGGGAACCAGCATCGAACTCGTCGATCTGGAGCCGGCAGAGCGCTGGGAACTCGACCGCGTCCGGGGCATCCCCTTGGACGAGCGCGTCAAGAGATACAAGATAAGAACGGAGACGAGCGTATCCTCCGGCCCTCCCGTTCCGCACAGAGCCCGGCTTGCGAGTCAACCTACCGTCTCCCGCG
This sequence comes from Guyanaporus albipodus, assembly GCA_038088995.1. Taxonomy (NCBI): domain Eukaryota; kingdom Fungi; phylum Basidiomycota; class Agaricomycetes; order Boletales; family Boletaceae; genus Guyanaporus; species Guyanaporus albipodus. The sequence continues at coordinate 110,513 of JBBPKA010000083.1, read as the reverse complement.
GTCCAGGCTCGCAGGCTCGTTTCTTGGCCTCACAGCTCTCCCTACGCATCCCGGAGAGTCGGGATCGATACGAGGACGATCGCAGCCAGGATAACAACTCAGATCTATCTACGCCACCCACCCCGAAACACCCTCGGATGCCCAGTATTCCCGGCTCGCCATCCCGGTTTTTCCACGGTCGCTCCCATTCGCCTCAACCATCTTCGTCGGTGATTTCGTTGCTCCGCAATCCCAGCCCGTTCTTCAAGAGCACGCCGTCACTCCTCAACTTGTCTCCGTCTCACCATGGCACTCCTCATCGCACGCGCGCGAAACTGTTCCATCGAAAGTCAAAAGAGCGTGCCTCGAGCGAGCCGCTAGAAGATTGGGAGGTCCTTGAACGCACGGGCTCTGGAGAGTCCTCTGTCGATGGCTCTCTACCACCGCCGAGTCCCCTGACACCTCAGAACAGGGTGATGAGACAGCTGCCAAAGTCGACCACCACAGACGTGTTTGTGGGCCCGCCGACGAAATCCTCGGCCGATCGATCACGCAAGGTGAATACGGTGCAGATGCCGCAGACGGTTGGCCCACAAGTCTATCGGCCCGCATCGCCGCCGTTTGTCGCTCGACATGTCCGTCGCCATACGACCTCGAGTCGTGGAGGTCAGATGAGCGCGTCGAGTGCGCCCGTGTCTCCCATTTCCGTCACGTCGACGTCGACGTTCAACTCGTCTACCATATCGCTTTCTCAGAACACGATCGCTGCCGAGGACGTCCCTGCGACCATTCAGGCCCTAGCCAACCGCGAGGTTGCCTCGGAACCTCCCCGCGTGGCTAGAAGCAGGGGTTACAAGGCCTCCCTGACTTCCAGAACACCCCGAGTCTCGTCGCCGCCACCGCAGGTACCGACTTACGAGCACGACCCTGATCTTCCCATTGTATCTAACCCATCACTGGGTTCCCTTCCTACCCGATCTGCCACGGAGCGTATCGTCCGTCCGCCTGATGCGCGGGAAGAGAACCACGCTCTTGTGCGGGGCAGATCCTTTTCGAGGGACATTGGCATGCGGAGTGCGCCCGCTTACAGCGCCATCTTCCCCTCTGGGCCGCCTACACCCTTTCCAAATACGACGCAGAACCTTCCTCCTTCGACCACGCAACCATCTCCTCGGCGTCACTATCCTGGAAGACCGCTTCCAGCGACTCCCCCCGTCTCCCCTTCTCTGACCTGGATTCTCGACAAGGGCGTGACGCATGTTGCTCCCCGTCCAAAAGCGATCGTATCCGCTGCTCCTTCGACACCACCTATCCCCGAGGGCTTGCTCATCGATCTCGACGACGACAGCCTGGACACGGTAGCGGTCCCGGTTCCTCAGCGGCCTCCAAACCCTGTCGCGCCACTCGTAGATATTCTCGGCCTTGACGGCGAAAATATTGATGATAACGATAACGCGAGCGATAGCGGAACGGTGAGCCCTCCCGGACCCTTGACCCCGACAACGAGCTACTACGCGTCCGCATCGAGCCTCACGCTCTCCACCGCGGCGAGCCGTTCCGTGGAGTTCTTTGACACGTCGATGCAGACGACACCGACGTCGGACGTTCCGGACATCAACGGGCTGGTGTCCAGTCTGGGCGACCAGGGAATGTCGGACGGGTCGAATTATGACGTGAGTCGCCCCATTGATGATGATTTGGGGACGTACGAGGTGAACGAACGCTCCTCCTGCCTAGGCGCTTCTGCTCATTGCGGATCTGCTCGGGCCCGCTACGCCGCCGCCCCCACCACCGACCAGTATCCCCTTGCCAAAGAGTGATGCGCACGATGCGAGTCTGGATGAAGAACCGAGCTCGAGCCCAACGTACCTCGTGGGCAAGGTCGAGCTTATGCGGAGGCGGGTGACGCGGGACGGGCGCGTCAAGCTAAAGCTGATGTTGTTGGACGCGGCGGTGGAAAAATGTGCGATTTGCATGACGCAGTTCAAGGACGGCGACGAGGGCATCTTGGGGGCGACCTGTCATCATGCGTGCGTGCTTGACCTTGCTCATCTCTCTCTCTCTCTCTCTGACTAGAAGGGCGTTTCAGATTCCATGAAACATGTTTGGAGACCTGGCTGGACCGGAGCCAAACGTGCCCGTTGTGTAGGGAACGGTTGGGGCCGCGCTGACCCCGCGTGCCGCTGGCATCCGTTTTCGCTGTCTGCTTCTCTTGGTCATATTCTCTCTCCGTTCATTGTTGCATTTATGGACCCGTTGCGTGTTCATCGCCTTGTTTTTTTTTTCTTACTTCTTTCCAACTCGTTCACGCTATACGACTTAGTACGTCATTTCCGCTTTTTCCTTTTCTTTCATTGTTGTCTTACGCGTACATACGATCAACTACATGATTAGGGGGAGAGAGAGAAGAGAAGCAGATTTAATATCCAGTGTCATCTAGTGGCACGTTATATCACCCCGTCTCGGTAGGGGGATCTTGCACCTTCATTCTTTTTTTAAATATCATTCGTTTGTTGACCGACGACGGGCGCGCGCGCGAGGACGATCTGCTGTTCTTTTCTTTTCATTTTCATTTTTCCTTCTTCCTTCTTTGCTTTGCTTGATGCTTGGACGGTAGGCGAGAGGCGTGTCACTGCGTGCCGTCGTTGAACGAGGCTCGTGGGGGCTGCCAGACTTTGCGTACGTGCGTTTCTTTCTTTCGAGTCGTTGCTTTTTTTTTTCCCGTCTGGTCTGTACGACTACGGTAGTGTCATGTAGTTGATTTGAAGCCGAGTAGTTGTAATCGAGACAGAACACGTCAAGGACGAGCGTTTTGACCACTACGATGGGCGTGTCGGTTGTTGGAGTCGTGAATCGGATCAAGCACGTTCAACGTTCACACGAAGCCCGGATCCAGACGGCCAACGTACTCCATACCATTCAAAATACATACGCATGAACGCGACGACCGCGCGAGACGCAGAGAGATCTCGTTCTGCGCGATCGCGACCGCCGACCGATGGGGAAACATCTACGGCACACCGAGATGTGACGGAACGGTGGTGAACACGCTGGCGCTCTGAAATCCGCTTGATCTCGCTCTGGCGAAGTGATTGTGTTTGCCTAGTCTGAGGTTGGTGCGTACGACAGGTGCCCAATTGCGTCACCGTTGCGTATTTAAAAAGTCGGACACCGAAGAGCAGTCACATTCTATGGACGTCTGGCACGTTGGGGCTCTGAATGATCGAAGTGAGCGGGTTCAATCGATGGCACAATCCACGTTCGAGGTTCACTTGAAGAACGATATTCTACAACCGCTGTTCCCAAATGATGATTGGTTCGAGCCCTATCGCTGCCGAAGGTCGCCCAAGATTGTGGCGCAAAGGAATCCAACATGAGATTATGTTGGCCAGGAATGTGCAGGGCGTGGGGTTTCGTAGCCTTCGTGACCTTCTCCGAATCTGCACCGCACCTTCTTCTCGCCGTCACATTCACCTGTTTTGCCCGAATCATGTGTATGTACCGTTCTCGCCCATCGGCATGACGTCGCACAGTTGATCTATTGCTGTTGGCTGCCCCTATCTGAGCTTTTCTAGAACCAACGATGACATGATCCCCAGTTATCGCGTTCGCGACGGGCGTACGAGATCTGCGGTCAGAGGCATATCGTATTACGTATGATCATCGATGACGATAATGCCTCCATACCAGTGCCATGCATCGTGCGTCTTGTCCCTCGTTTCGAAACGCAGCCCGTTGTATTTGGCGGCCGCATGACCTAGAACGTCGAACGAGCCGAGGACACCCCTGTCATTGTCATTTGGAGAACACGGCAACGTCCGTCCACTGTCGACCCATCTTGTTGTCGGTGACCGAATCCTTTGCGCCGCACCGAGAAGGACGGAGAGAAGGTGTGACGTCGAAGACATGGATTGAAACCGAAACGCGAATGTCAATATGTGTCGATGCTAAAGGGGCGTCCGGCGTCCATTCGTACGTACGTACCGTGCCTGTACCTGGTACATCCCATGCGCAAAGAGGACCAGCGAATCGATCGGTGGTGGTGAATGGTGATGGTGATGGTGCATGGTATGACCAGAAGGGCTACCGGTGGACGGAAGCCAGAAGCCAGGGGTGCACTGAGTGGTGGTGGTGATGATGATGGTGTGCGTGCTGATGGACCTGAAGAAGGCGGCCGGCGTTCCGTTTTGAAAACGGCGATGGGGAGAAGAGATTCGGATCGATCGATCGACTGAGGGTTTGCGGTGTGGTGCCCGCGTTCGAGCGTATGAGCGAGTCTTGAGGTTGAGGTCGTGGGGGTGTGTGTATAAGTAAATTGCTAGGGTCGATAGAGTGCTTGCGCAGGCGAATGGAGTGAACGTGATGCATCATGGTCGGGGACGGACGTTACTTCAAGTACCGAGTCCCATGATGTCCCATGCTAGGTCCCTTCGAGGTCGCTGACGGTTGCCTGGAGGTGGAACGTTTCATGTTGTGTAACATTAGTAACTGAACTGAACCTGAATACAGATCGGTGCGATTGGGTTCACGTTCGGCTCGATACTGGTGCTATAGCATCCGATATCGAACTGGCTCAGCGGAGTCAAAGCGATACGACGAAGTACGTGCCGGTGAAGGATTCTTTACAGGGTCGCCATCGTTGGATCATTGTCATACTACGCCCGCAGGACATGACGACTACGCCTGCACTTAGCACGATGCATCTCGATCCTGCCCATCCCTTTGCCCACCGCCACTCCAGTCATTGAGTTGTCGTCGAGACTTGCTCGTCTCCTCGAAACGATGGACATCTAGTTGCAGCTGATACCTGACGTCACGAGTCGTCGTATGAACATGCGGCTCATCAGCAGGTGCCTTGGAATCGTCACGTCAAAATACGACCAATCTTGAAGGTCGTCACTCATCCGTGTTTCCCCTATTTTTCAAGGTACAGAAGCCCTTCGCCTTGCATGCCGCGCCATCGTCTTGTCGTACGGAGGTGCCATTGCATGCTTGTTCCGTGGTATCGAGCGTAGCGGTCCCGGCCCGCTCGTTCGCTCCATGCCTTCGTCTTCGTCGATGCATGCGAGGTGGGGGTGTGCACCGTCTTCTCCATCGTCTTCCGAGTTGGAGACCATGAAACGGGATCGCTTCGCGCGCAGTTGGCCCCACACTTCAAGTACCTCGCCCTGCCGTCTCGGTCGACTACGCCGGAACGCGACGGGTACCCACTGTGCCACACCTACCGCCACCTTCTGATTTATTGGCGTTACGGTCCCGTTACAGCCAACCTTGTCTGGGGAATCCGTGGAGCAAGCAGTCGGTTGCAGGACGTCGTTCGCATCGATATTTGGCTGTGCCACTCGTGGTTCCGAGTGATCGATCTTGGTTGCAAGACGTAGACAAGTAAGAGGAGCTAGTATACGGACGGCCTGAAGGGAGTGGTGTCGGGGACGAGGGTAAGCAGGCGACGGAAGAGGTCCAATGAATAGTCCGGGAAGGGTGTGTGTTGAAAGAGACACTAGGTCGAGTGTTGGCCATGATCGGAGCTGAGCGGATGTCCAGTCTTTGCCTTGCTCCATCGTTGCACGGTGTTTTTCTGGTTTGGGGGACGCCGTTGACTGTCCTGCCAATAGTGGTGTATCGTTCAAGTAGTCGAAATACGCTGGACTGTTATGTATTTCCTCTCCAAGTAACCTACTGACCATGGTGTGCATTTGAAATGACAGATAGTCATTTGAATGCATCGGATTCAACTTGAGAGTTGCGAGTGGCGCGCCCAAGTCGATCGTTGGCAATGGAATTGCGGTGGGGTGTGCTTACGTGATTTCGCAATGACGATTGGGGGTCATACAAGCCGCCCGTTCTTCTAGAAGGGGGAATCAACAACGTGAGGGATCGCTCAAAGTCGTCAACGAGGGTAGCGATTGATGTTGAGCGGGGTGTAGCTACGCGAAGAGGCGGTTGTTGCCAGTGCACGTCGGTGCTGTCTTGATGTCGATTGGGGGCTGCATCGACGAGGGGCCAAGGACTATTTGTTGCGGGTAATAGGATCAAATCGACCGCCGCAGATGTAAAGTCATCGCATCTCGCCACATCCCGTTGTGAATGTGTGTGCAACGCCGGGGTCGCTGCCAAGCTGTGCCGAGTGGTAGTAATGTTAATATTTCCAGGTGGCACGGTGTTTCACTGGGTCCACGGGCATGATGTAGGTATGATGTCCGTCAGTATGACCATATCGACGTCTGAGAATGAGATCGGTCTTTGAGTATGCCGGACAGGGTTGATTTATATTTCGCTAAATCACGTGACCTGATATACAAGTTGGATTTGCACGTGATGTGTTAGATAATAAACACGCTACCGACCAGCACGCGGCGAGTCAGCCACTCGTTCTGTCTTTTTTCCACCAACAGCATCGACGGTGTTAGGCCGTCGACATGTCTGCCGTCGCGACGCTCACCAAAATGTATCAACATCGTCCTCAACGTCGTCCACCATTCTCGAATGCAATCAACCAAGCACCACTTTCTCCGACCAAGCACGAAAAGCCAAAGGCCGCACCGGCACCCGACCCGCCTCTGCCGAGACAGAACAGCAAGACGACCCCGCCGTCTCCTCCAAAGGTCATCACGGACAAGAATCGCGTCTTGGAGTTCCACCGCGTCGGTTTTTTAGGCGAGGTTGGTTTAACTCTCCCCTCCCTCTGCGATTACTCACACACTTGTGCAGGGTGGTTTTGCACGGGTTTACGAAGTCAAGGACGCCCGTGGAACGCGCCACGCGTGTAAAGTCGTCACGAAGACTTCCCTCAAGACCAAGAAAGCGAAGACGAAGGTGCGTCTTTCCCAGGACCGGTCGTGCATTGCTCGTGCTCACACCGGACCAGCTTTACGCCGAGATCAAGATCCACCGTTCACTTGCGCACCCCAATATTGTTCGCTTTTATGAATGTTTCGAAGACGACGACAACGTTTACATGACCCTCGAACTCTGTCACAACGGCTCCCTCATGGACATGCTTCGCCGTCGCCGCCGCTTCACAGAGCCAGAAGCACGCTTCTTCTTGGTCCAGATCATTGGTGCCTGCAATTACATGCATACCCATCAGGTCATTCACCGTGACCTCAAGCTCGGCAACCTGTTTCTCGATTCGAACATGAACATCAAAGTCGGTGACTTTGGTCTTGCTGCCCTCATCGAGAACCCGGGAGAGAGAAAGAAGACAATCTGTGGCACCCCCAACTACATTGCCCCTGAAGTGCTGTTTGACACAGCAAACGGGCACAGTTTTGAAGTCGATACCTGGTCTATTGGCGTAATTCTCTACACTCTCTTGGTCGGCCGCCCTCCTTTTCAGACAAAGGACGTCAAGGACATTTACACGTGAGTTACTCCACGGCCTCGAGTGTCGCCTGATCCGAACTCCAGTCTAGGCGGATTCGCGATAACGTTTATGAATTCCCTCTAGAGAGACGAATTTCTCCCGATGCGCGCGAGTGCATCACTTCCATTCTGACGCCTGATCCGAGCCAACGACCAACCCTCCTCGAAATCATTGCGTCACCCTTCATCGATTATGGCATCGTACCTCCCTTCATTCCCATCTCCGCGCACGATGCACCGCCCGACTTTCGGTATATCACGCGCCCCATGTCAATTGTCAACCTTGCCAAGATTAAGAAAGTAGCACTGCTTGACGAGGATCAGGTCGCAAGCATCGACATGCCGAGTGTGCCACCCGCTGACTCCCAACCTGACAAGATAACCAACCCGGTCACGTCGAGTATCGCCCAACAAGAAAAGGAGTTCCAGAAGGCTGTCCAACCTGGAAGTCCTATTTCTGCGCTGCTCAGTTCTGCAAGACAACCCCTTGTCATGTCCACGACGAACACCACGAAAGACTCGCCGCTTTTCCGCAAACTCCAAAGTGCTAAAGAGACTAAGCCGTCGCCTCTCCGCACTGTACGTTCGACGCGTGCGTTGGGGGACATTGAGGAGGAGGACCAGGAGGTTCCCCGTGGGACACGCGAAAAGAACTTTGATCTACAGAGACAAAAGGAACTCGAGTCCCAAAAAGCGCGGATCGTGGCCCAGATGGCACCTGTCGCAGGGCATGGTGCAAACAGGCCTGAGGAAGAACAGGAGAACATACCTCCAGTGCGCAAAGAACCAAAGGGCAAGGAGCGTGCGCGTGATGAGCGCAAAGACGCCACCACTGTGCCTGATTCGGAAACGGAGGTGCAATCGCGGATGAGTGGGTTTGATGCAGCTGCGCGGACGCTGACACTGGCATTTGATGCCAAAGCGATGGGCAAGGTGTTTCGCGATCCTCGTGAGGACGTGTGCCTACCCGATGAGCGGGTGTTTATCGTGTCATGGGTGGACTACTGCAACAAGTATGGTATGGGGTATGCGTTGACGGACGGGTCTGTTGGCGTACACTTCAACGACAGCACGACGTTGATTCTTGCTGCGGACAAACAGTGAGTGTCGCATCAATGACTTGTACGAGCTCTGATGCCAATGAATGAAAAGCCACTTCGACTATATCTCGTCGCGTCGACATGGACAGGTCTATGTCCGGAAGAATTACTCGGTGTCAGAGTTTCCGGAGGACCTCAAAAACAAGGTATATCTGTTGAAACACTTTGAACGGTATATCATGGACCGGCTGTATGGCGACTATGAGTACACGTTTGAAGATCTCGACCGAACGAGGGGTATGGACTTTGTTCAGAAGTATCTACGTATGAAGCATGTCATCGTCTTCAAGATGAGCCACGACGTGCTCCAGGTAATTTATCTACTGTCGTCCTCTGCGTGGCTCTGAATTGTGTCATGTTCCAGTTCAATTTTTATGATCACTCGAAGGTGATTCTGTCCTCACACGGTCTACTCGTGACACACATAGACAAGAACTACAAGTTGACACGGTACACCTTGAGCGAGGTGATGGCACAGGCAGTACAGGGTCCGGCGGTGGGACTAGATGTAGAGCAGGCTAAGTTCCAGCAGCGGTTGGTGGACAAGCTCAAGTACTGCAAGGAGGTGTTGACGAGTATACGGAATGCGAGTGCGGGGATGGAGGATGAAGGCAAGGGCAAGGGGTCGTCAAGGGGGTCGTCGAGGTAAATGGAGTCATGTTAGGATTTTTTTTGCTGTTTCCGTTTCCTTTTTTCCTACTCGCTATCGTAATACCTGACGATGGATTTGGAGTGCGTGTGAAGAGTTCACTTGAGTGAGTCCACAGGAAATTGGTTGTTGGGGTGATAGGATAACCAATATTCTTGTTTGTAACTTCATGCTTGACTGTGATAAGATTGGCGCATTGTGGCGTTCGGGTCCTCTCTGAGGACCCTACTAATGCTGTAAGGCTACTATATGGACCCTGAGGCTACTTAAGCGCGCCCTGAGCTGTGAAAAGGCTGAACCCAGGATGTTGGGGGCGTCCCGCCTAGTTCTGCGTATTACAGGCATCTGTGGTATGCCAGCGACCATGGATCTTCTCCTGGAGACCCTTGCCAAACCACTGAAGGTAGTAGGATGACGCCCGCTATTGAGCTCAGTTGGAAGGAACGTGACGCGGCATCGAAATTCCGTCAATCTGCCGAGCACTGGTCCAGTCGACAAATCATCTAAGACAGCCAAGCGGCGCAGTTGCCATTGGCGAACTTGCAAATGCGACCGACCATGGCCCACTTCGGGCCTTTTGTTCTTGGGTTGGACGAGATTCAGATGGTCACGAACGCGTGTTTCAGACGAGAGGGTCTTACGGAGCCAGACTGGGTGCTGCAAGGGTCAAGTCGCCGTTTCAATATCGCAGCGAGATCTACGCGTGCGTCAATGCGTCGACAATTTGAGTGGGGGTCACGGCAGTACTGGTGCTGACAGCCCATTCCCCTATGTGGCGGTGGGTCGACTTGGACGCGCAAGACGACGTTCGTTTGGGGGCGACAGGCTCTTGTGCCGAGTGCCAAGAAAACGCGGACGCATGCGAGATGCGACGATAATAACGATGGGCGAGCGTGTCGCAATGGGTTGATTTTTGGACTGGCGTCACTTGGGACCAGGGGCCAGGAAGAGCGAGCAACCACGATGACGCTGACACGCTGTGACGAATGCGTTCACGCCCACTACCACCAGCCTTGCCAGACCATCGGTGAACACTTTCGCCGACACAACCATTTGATGCCGCACAGTGACAAGCGAGGCAGGCAAGGCACGACAGGGTGCGAGGCGGACATAAGGTTGTTCAGGACCGTCGGAAACGCAAACCAGGCATCTAGAAAGCATACTTATTACATTGCCTTTAGAAGGGTTTTGCGAGCCTATGCGAGGGTTGGCGGAAGCTCTAATTGGACGAGAGTGTCATGACACGACACATTCCCATATGTGGCCTATTCTACGAGTACTTTTTGAGCGCGTAACTTAGCAGATCTAGTAGCTTAGCCAGTGTCGGTACGATGAATACGGATGTGAGCAATGCACTCGCCTGTCTGTCCGTTCGTCGATCTGGGGAAGGGTGGGCTCCTGTGTTGTGCCACATCTAAATGCATACGGGGCCTGGCGTCCGACAGATTCGCTGTTTGCTTCTACCCCATCCACGTCAGTCACGCGTAAATGTGGATTGATATAGTTTCGGCTGTGGCGGTGGGTTCGGTCCCACCCGAGTGAAGTATATAGCTGGCATGTTACTCGCATACCTTATTGTGCTTCTGCCACCGTGCTTGGAGAAAAGTTCGATGTATACCACGCCATACTGCGCCAGGCCACGATTAGGACCCGAGAGCAGATTGGCCGTTTTTGGTTAGACACGTCCGCTATTTCCGCTGTGTTTCGCGCGTATACGTGGGTTGTTCATGAATTCATCTATGGCTTTCTCATTCGGGTTGCAAGGCAGTACAGGGGCGACAGGAACGGCAGCTTTGGATCAGAGAGAAGAAGCAAAATAGTGTTTCACAGCTGCCCACCACCTGTTAGCGATGAATACTCATCCTGTAGTGACAGCATTAACCCAGATCTTTTCAAGCCCTCCTGGGCGCTCCGTGCGGTAGGCAGAAACCTCTGCTCAACGACCCCCCTGCAAATGGTCAATGGAGGGAACGAATGCTTCAACTACCGACTTGGTAGTCTGGAGGCTGCTCGCTGCCCGTTTACGACAGGAAGGGCTCAAAGTGAGGTGGGGATGGAAATATGAATATGTAGGGATCATCAGTAACTTGGCATCATAGACGGACTGTAATACAATTGGGCAACGTTTGGCTAGTGGCCACGTGACTCGACGCGTCCCGCTCTTGAACTTTGCCACCCTGACACTCCTTAGCCTCAATGCCACCCACGAAAACCGCCAATTCGACACGAAGGGCAACCCGCACGAAGACAACGACAAAGCCAGATGACCTCGCCACGAAATTGACGTCTAAACTGACCTTACGCAATGCACACCCCTCGGCGAAGCAACCTTCCGGGTTAGAGTCGCTACCACCCTCAACTGAGGATGAAAGGACCACCTGCATGCGCATAGTGAACCTTTCACTGCAGAACCTATCATTAATGTCTCAGTCCGGGTGGAAGTATACTTCCGAAAAGACCAAGAAACCTCACAGCACGAATGCGAACGTCAACAAAGTGGACGACGCGATGCGGACCGCGAAACGAGCTTTGGAACGGCTGAGAGAAATAACTCCGGACGACTTGGACGTGGAACGAGCAGCATGCACTATTGCAGGCAAGTTAATCACACTCGAGTTGGTAGGTGGCAAGACCTTTGGCCAAGTGTTGTGCTAATGGTTATGCTGCTAGTACGAAGAGACGATTCAATTCCTCGAGGCCATTCACCCGCGCCTCCTGCGTATCGCGGCTACCGGAAAACATCCTGTCGAAATTCCATCACCCTTACACCTGCTTGCACTTCCTTGCCCGACCTCCAATGACCCGATTGTACTCACTTTGCTAATCACCTCCATAACGCACGCACTAACTACTCTTCTGTTTCTTCTACTGCGTCCATCCCCACCATCCTTTACGGTTGACACTCTGGTCACGACGCTTCAGCAATCGCATTCGTTGCTCGCCTGGGCTGCAAAAATGAAACAGGACAATATGCCCGACAAAACGAGGGACACGCTTCTAACCAAAGCATACACTTCTATCAACAAAGTGTGTACCGCTCTCTCCTCTGGCAGCAAGACGAGCGCGGATGCCAAATCCATATTTCACCTTCATATCTATGCCCTCTGTTGCTTGCTCTACACCGCGCCTGGCACCATCAAGCCAGCTACCTTCTGGGATCAAGTCAATAAGACATGTCTCTCTTGCGCTCGGATGTTATCATCGGACGGAGGGACTGATTCAGCCCTCGCTGCCTGTGTCTCGGGTAGTTTGTCCGAGGTAGTACAGCTTGCACAAAACCTGCACGAGCGTACGTTCTCTGAGGGTCGATTTTTTGTTCAGATGTGCGAAACATGGATGAGTTTTGCTCAAAGGGTAGGTCTTTTCCGAACCAGGTTACTGATCTTTCTGTTAAATGTCGTCCGGAATCACTGACTATGAAGACGGGGGCTTCTTTGAAAAACAGGGCGATATATCCCTCTTGGATCACATATCGGAATTGATGGGAATTCCTCGCCCATCTTCATCTTCTCAGTCAAACCTGGGTATCGACCCTCCGACTTCAAGTTCAGCACCACCAGTGTCTTCCCACACTATCGATAACCTGGCTGCTCAAATCGAAGGACTCAGGCTTTCTGAATCGACGAGCCCAGGTGTTGCGCAGCCTACGTCTTACCGCAGTACCAAAGACATGGTCTTAGTTGAGTGCGCGCAGTGCTGCGGAATCTTTCTTAAGGCGACAGCGAGTCTCGACAACGAAAGTAATGACATCTTTTATTTTCGAGAGAGAGATGATAATTTACTCTCGTGTTAGGTACAGAGCTTGCCAGACATGCAAAGGAGGCAACCGAAGCAGTCCGTCGCTATTGCAAACTCCTTTTTAAGCTTGATTCGATTGTGGACTCACCGCAATCCTTGACTGTACCACCTGTACCGGAACCCAACTCACACCCTGTGGCAATGGACGCAGAAGTGTTACGAGTGCGTGGTAAACTGGAACGTGCACTCGAGCGCTTGCGCCGTGCTGGGCTCAGGATTCTGGATACGCCCCAAGTTCAGAACAAGGAGTCACGGCAGGTTGCATCGTCTTTATTGGAGGTCATTGCGACTACCTTGGAGGACACTCTAAAACAGGTATAATCCCTCTTTTCGTCTCGGTGCCTGATGTACACCACTTTGTCAGGACGGAATCCGAGTTCGGCAAAACGGCGAAACGAAGAGTACGCTGACGTCCCTTATCGACGTGTTCTTCGCTCTTGCACGCTTCCGACTCCTTCCTGCTGATGTTGACAGTTACACGCCAGTGTTGAGCTACCTTCACCGTGCCGTGGCTGCTGTCAGTATGATTCCGACTGGGGCGGTGACTATTGAAGACTCGGCAACATTCCTCCGATGTATTTCAGGCGCTCTGCATAATCTCGGCGGAACATTATATGCGGCAGGCCGGCTTGGAGGAGCAGTTCGATTTCTCAAGGAGGGATGTCTGCTTGGGAGACAGGTGTTAGTCATGTACGGCAGCATATATGCGCATGGACGAGTTGGTGAAAATGAGAAAGAGGAGGAGGGGCGACGACAACTTGAGGAGCAGTTGTTCCGAAGGTACGAACTTCTTGGTGTGTGTCACTCCAAGATTGGAGATCGGAAGGTACGACGAAGCCCATCGCGTTCACATTTCTCTCATACGATGTCGTACAGCTTGCCTATGAATGTTTCGTCGAAAGCGTTCAGACATTTCCGTATACACACCATCTTTCTAAGTTCTCTTCTACCGAGCCGTTCGGTCCCAATACACCTCTTGCTCTCAAGCAATTGTCATCCATCGTCGAAAGACTCACCTACACTGCCACATGCGAGCTCTTTCTCTCTCCTGCACAAATCTCGTTACGTTGCATCTTCCACCCCTCTTTATCTTCCGAATTGGACCTCAATACTAAACCACCCACTCCAATCTCAACTTTGCCCTTGGATGCTCAATCTAAAGCAAATATTACAGGCGCAATTCTGACGCGCCAAACGACCACGCTGGAGAGTATTGGACACAAGGACGGCGCACGCGAGGCTAGGGGATGTATTTTGGAGGATTTGCTTGCAGTGTATGATTCCAGTCGGGCCCCAGGCCAACGTGCTCGGGTGCTGATTGCAGCGCTCGGCGTAACTTGGCGCGACGATCAGAGCGAAGCGGACGCATCGGTGCGTTTTGATGTGGTCCAGTTGGGGCAGGAGGCTCTCAATCTGCTTGCACAAGAGGTGAGTGGCATGGTTTGCCTCGTAGGCCTGTATCTCGGCGTTCACCCAGAGTAATGATTTTGACAGACGCTCAACATCGACAAGGAAGGTATGACGCATCTCATCCCCCAACTGAAGTTGAGTACACATCTATGGTTGGCGTTGCACGCGTATCGTCGATCGCCTGCGGGAGTGGAGATGATGCATGCTGTCGCGATACACGTTGAGGCAGCCTGCAACGTCCTTGATGAGTCCTTATACGGAAAAAACCTTGCGCACGGAAGTCCCAAAGGGAAACCAGCTTGTGCGGGCTCGGGGGCTAAATCTGTGAGATCAACGAGTATGGCGCCGAGAAGCGGACGTTTGGGCATTGATGTCGGCAAGAATTCCAAGCTGACGGATGGCACAACCAGATCGCAACCTCACAAAGGTGGGTGGTTCATCTAGACGCGTATAGTCTTTATTGCTGAGGTTGCTTGGTAGATCCTAGAGTGTCCTCGCTGAATGCAGGGGTGCCCACGTCCTGCAAATCGTCTATGGTCAAGAGATGTGCCGTTGTCTTTGATCTCGAATCCGTTTTAGGATTGATCCGTAAGCATCCTTTATAAAGTGGTCGTCCACTTTCTGATGATAATACTCTAGAAATGAACACTCATTTGCTTGGACTCTTGGGCTTGGTTATACTTAAAGTAAAACTCCTCGAAGCACTCAAAAGGGTTTGCGAACGTCAGCTCCCTATTCCAGCACAAGGTATACGTTCATTCTGTTGCATCCCACTGAACTCATCCCCTCCGTCTCGTAGCCTACTCTGTCATTTACGTTGATCTGGCGCATGAATATGTTAAGCTCGGTAAATCGAGGCGCGCTGGTGTCTTGTTCGGCAAATGCGCCAATATGCTCAAGGCAGGCGAGGTGCCTGATGAGGTACGCTTATTGTACCTACTGGGTCACGCAGAGGTGCTCGCCCTTGGAGACAATGTTATCGCGAGGTGCGTTCTTTTGCAACACCAGGAGTGACCAACTTGACGGGATTGATGCAGCGCAACCTTTTATCGAGACGCGCAGACTCTTGAGACTGTCTTATGCGTCGAGGAGAAAACGATGCCAACCGCGAAGCGTATTAGAATGCGCGTGGAGCGACTGGAGCGGGCCGCGTTGGCGTGTCGCGTCTTTGCCGCTGTGCAGTACTCCAAGGTGGCGTGTTTTCGAGAGTGGATGTCGTATGCTGCTGACGGTCCATCGCAGGACAACGTCGTTGGTGCGCTCTGCAGCATGCTCCAATCATTGAGACTCTGGAACCGCGCCATCGATGCACTATCGCGCCTTGCCCCGCCGACCGCTGCCGGTGCCATATCAAAGGCGACGGAGGAGAGTGCGAACCCGTTCGAGGTTTCGAGGGACGTCGACCGGGACCATCCCTCCTCGTCAACACCCACATCTGTGCGCTCAAAAGCAACGCCAACGCCGACCGACGCACTGTCATGGCGTCTTCTTTCTTGTCTCGTTTCGACCCTCTTTTCGCTTGCCCATGCCTACCATGTCCGCGGGTCGCCACGTGAAGCACTCTATTTTGTGCAGCAAGTGCTTGATCTTGCAGAGAGCACGCGTGCCCCGGCTGTGGTGGCGCGTGGGTGTATTCTGCGCGGGGAGGTGTTGTTGGGACAGGGTTCGCTGAGAGAAGGACGGGAGGCGCTGGAAAAGGCCGGTCATCTCCTGGCGGGCGTGTCAGGGATCGATGCCGCGGATGCACAGAGACTCCAGGGGGATTACAGGGTGATGTGTGAGGGGAAGATTAATACGCCAGGTCAGAGTCAAGAACAAGGGTGCGTAGAAGGGGATCCCAGGGAACATTATGAGCGAGCGTGGAAGATGCTGGAGGAGTTAGAGCGAAAGATAGTTTCATTTGATGGCGGGTACGTGTCCAATTCTTGCCTCGTTGGACTGGGCCGATGCTTTGGAGATAGGCAACGTAAATCAAGCCTCGAGTCGATGTCGATGGGGTCAGTGATGCACGGTGGACATGGTATGATTGTGCCTAGGCTTTTATCCGCCATTCTTCGTCGACACAGTGAGCTCCCCCCTCCGTACTCTGATTGCCTTGCTTTTTTTTTGGCTTATCATGTCCGTAGTCTGGCTAGTAAGAAATGAGGACGACGACGTCTTCAAGGCCCTGGTCGAACGACTAATGGCATTGCCACCATCTACCGAGATCAAGGTCCGTATCCGATTTATGAACAGTACATCAGGTCATTAACTTGGTCTGGAATAGGGAGAAGAACATGCAATCATGGGCAAGTTGACTCTCCACAGCGTCTATGAACAGTTCCGTTCGGATATGTTTTTGAGCTCGCTCGCCGAGTCCAGTATGTGCCATCGTCCCGTCGCCATTCGATGTCTGTTAACGTGTGAATTCAGCGATTGCGCTTCCGATGGGCATCTCAGGAAACAAGGAGCTTTCGCTCCTTCCGGGGACCCAGGATATCTTGAATGCGCTCGGGGATGCGGAACGGTTATTCTGGACCGATCTTGCACTGACATCAAGAAGAGGCGCAGTGACGCATGTGCGCGAAGCGTCGGTGTCTCTCGCGATGATTAGAGCGCTGCGATCATCTCTTGGCAAAGCAACGGCAGAAGCACCTCTTTTGGCTGCTCGTCTGCTGGGTATGTGAGGAATCTTTCTCTTCTGCGGCGTTCTGACCATACTTTGGGTGTAGACGCATCGTCAGCGATTACGCTTCACCGCGAGTTGCTAGAAGCGATCCCACACAAGTTCCCGGACCTCAATACGGACGATTTACAATGGCCAGTCATGGAGACCGATGGGTCCGCCCTCGCTACAGACTTGCGGCGACGCACGACATCCGGCGCCCCTGTTCCCTCAGCCCTGGATTGTGACGACGACGATGCACAGCGAGCATATTGGGCAGCACTTGAGAAAAAGTACACGTCCCTGGTCCTCTCCCGAGCCACGTTGGTGGAGAGTGTGCCCAAGTTGCCATCCCATTGGACGGTGATTCATATCATGCTGACGCCGGACAAATCGAGCATGTTCGTCAGTCGTCTACACACGCCTTCTTCACAACCCCTCCTATTTTGCGTCCCGCTCCGCGGAAGACGGGACACAGAGGACGACGACGAGTCACGGCTTATGCTAGAAGATGCGTTGCATGAGTTACAGGAGATCGTGCGATTGAGCGACGAAGGAACACGCCGGGCTGTATTCGTGAAGAGTGACGATGCCCAAGCGAGAACGGAATGGTGGGCCGAACGGGCTGCATTGGACAAGCGGTTGCAAGCACTGTTAGAAAACATCGAATTCTGTTGGTTAGGAGCTTTCAAGGTGAGTGTCCTCCTACGCAGAGTGGTCGTGCGCATCGTGATGTGCGAGTTCCACTAGACTATTTTGAGTCCACTGATGATACTGTCGGACGGGCTCATCGACGACTTGAGGTTGCGATTGGAGAAGCTATTCAAGCGGAATCTTCCCCGGGACAAAAAGAAGACGAAGATTCGATTAGACGATGCGCTCCTCAAGTGCTTCTCGAACCTATCACCGAAATGCCGGGACGAGGAACTCGAGGACCTGGTCTATTTCATTCTTGACCTATATCAATTCCACGGCGTGCCTATTGCCATTTCCGAGGTGGACATGGACCAGGTCGTAGTCGATTTACGCACTGCGCTCGAAGAACACGGCGCTGCGAAGAAGAAGGTCAAGGTGACACTCGTGGAGGACAGTCATACGTTCTTAGTGATAGACAGGAGTCTGCAGAGCATACCGTGGGAGAGTCTACCAGCACTGCGAGGCCAAAGCGTCAGCCGGATACCAAGTCTGGAGTTTTTATTCGATCGGGTGCGCCTGGCAGCGGAAAGAGAAGGTGCCAGAGAGGACGGGGGTGCGGCGATCGATCGGATACGAGTGGACGCCCGCAATACGTACTACGTGCTGAACCCGAGTGGCGATCTCAAAGGGACGGAAGGCCGGTTTTCGTCGTGGCTCAAGGAGATGCACGGAGTGGGTTGGCAAGGTATCACCGGACGTGCGCCAAGCGAGCAGGAATTCTTGAACGCGCTGTCGCAGAAAGATCTGGTGATGTGCGTGCAAGTCACGTTTCATTATCGCTCGTCGCTGACATATCGCGCGGACACCTAGCTATTTTGGGCATGGCGGCGGCGAACAGTACGCGCGATCGCACAAGATAAGGCATCTGCCACGGTGCGCGGCGACCATGCTCTGGGGGTGTTCCTCAGGCGCGCTGCGCGAGATGGGCGAGTTCGACAGGGTGGGAACGCCGTATAATTACATGATCGCGGGATGGTACGTGCTTGGGTTTTGACGGACTGCGGCAACGCGGCGGGACTGACTGATCCCTGGAAATGGCAGCCCGACGTTGGTGGCGAACTTGTGGGACGTGACTGACCGGGACATCGACAAGTTTACGCAGGGCGTATTCGATCAGCTTAGACTTGATCGCGGTGCTGTGGGACAGGACAGAGCAGGGACGTCGGTGGTGACGGCTGTCGCGCGGTCGCGGGAGATGTGCAAGCTCAAGTACTTGACGGGTGCTGCGCCGGTGGTGTACGGGATACCGTTTTACTTGTGATGTAAATATTATTGGCCGATGGAGCGAGCCAGCCGAGGATAAGATTGATTCATGCCACTCAATGAATTCCTTTGTACCTACATACATAAATACCCTTCCCAGCACCTCGAATATAAACAAGCTAGTTTCCCTCCTCCAAACGAGCCCGCGTCCGAACGATAAGACCCTCGCATCGATCCTTACACATTCTGGCGCTCTTGCTTACTTAGTCCCACACTCACCCCCTTTCGGGTTAATGCCATCCCTTTCGATTCGTGTTCCTGCCGCTGTGCAGCGGAGCTGAATCCCCATCTTGTGCATCGTAGTAAATCAAATACCATCCATTTGCGAATGAATCGGTCGGCGGTGACTATATAGCGTCCACATCGTCTGAGTCCAACAAAAAGTCGAGAACAAGAATACGAGACGGAAGACATGTGCATCGGATTTTGAAGTGTGTGGACTTCCAAAGTCGAGAGCAGAGATAGCGTCGAACCCGTTCAACAGCGCTCAGATCCGTCTTGAGCCTAGAACGATACTGAGGCCTTCTGGTAAGTGACATAAAGAACGTCTCTGTCGGGGCGACATGAAAAGATGTCATTCCAGTTGGGTCGTGGAAGATGGTTAGGTTCCATTCCATTCGAGTTCACGATCGAATGTCTGAACTGTAATAACATCATCGACGTGACAAGTTTGAGTTCCATTCTCGTCAGCCGTTGGCCCAGGCAGACGGTCTTGCCTGTAAACATCAAGTGTTAGATCCGGCATCAGCTTCATGGTAATCACTCACCACCTCCCCATCCAACATAACCAAACGGTGTCTTCCGTGCCATGCGTCCTGGGTCGAATTTCTACGGATCAGGGTATAGTTTCGGATCTAGGTACACGTCCAAGAATGGATAAACGACATATACCCCAGAGGTGATAGTTTTGGAATCGATCACTGTGTCAGGTCCGAGGGTGCGACGCATGGCAATGTGCGGTTGGGAAACCCGAAGCGTCTCGTGGAAGATGCAGTCAGCTGAAGAGGTTACTATTGTAACTAGCAAATGCGTGTAGTACGGAGCATTCGCAGTCATGCACGTCACGTGATTGAATTGCCACAGCTGCGATTTAGTACAGGGGTGGTGTTGTCTCTGGTATGGGGATGCTCAAGGAGAGGACCACCATTGTTCACACCATCGTCATCGCACGGTGGTGGTATAGATCATAGATATCACCTTCGAGGGTTCGTCGTCGGGGTGTTGCTAGCAGGCAACATAGTATTTGAGCGTTGAGCCCGCCGAATCATGTCTCAGGTGTGTCGCTCTCGCCTTAGTTGACTCGAGCACTATCTTTTACAGGTATACCCCCGTTTCCACCTCCACCATGGTCACTCGCATCAATTCGGGCCCCACTGTCTCCACTCGTGTCGACTCTGGCCCGACGGCTTGGTTCCCGCTGTACCAGCGTCGATTCAGGCACAACCGCCTTCCCCCCTGTGTCAATTCCAGTACAACCGCTCACAATAAAGGGTGTGGTTCCTGCTGCCATAGTAGGGTACCAATAGAAAAACAACGACGACAACGATGGCAGTAGTAGTCAGTTTATGACTAGCACTACGACTGTGGCCAATGCTACCAACGCGTACGCATGGCCCCAGTCGATTGACTATGATGGCATTACCTCCCATACACCAAGATGAAGGTCCGTGTCCAATTTATGAACAGTACATGGGGCCATTGACTCCTCACAGTGGAGTCTATGAACAGCTCCCTTTAGAGGTGTTTTTGAGTTCGCTTGCCAACCCCAGTAGTATGCCCCATGAGTCGTCCCAGCGGCATTCAATGTCTGTCACTAACGTTTGAATTCAATGGTTGTACTTCCAAGGGCCGTGTCAGGAAGCAAGAAGCTTTCGCTCGTTCCAGGGATTCGGAATATCTTGAATGCGCTCAGCGGTGCCAAAAGGTTATTCTGGGCCGATCTTGGTTTGACATCAAGAAGAGGCGCGGTGAGGCTGAAGTGTTCGAATCATAATTTGGGTGTTCGGACACGTCGTCGGTGACTAGGCCTCAGCCCGAGTTTTTGGAAGCGATGATCCGACGCAAGTCTGCAACGCTTCAATGGGGACGGTTTATTACAATATTTAGCCACTCATGGAAGTCGATGGGGTTCGCGACTTGCGACGACGCACTACTAGCATCCGGTGGCTTTGTTTCCTCAACAACGTTGCACAGTGAATAAGTACGTATCCTTGGAACCGGCCAAGCACAAGACCTAAGATATCACAGCAGTGCTCGTGTACCTCCGCCAAGAACGCGCACAACGTACGGTACAGACATGATCAATGATCTACGGGTATTATTCCATTGCATTGCATATACATCGTAAGAAATCAATACATCCATTCGTAAAGGAATCACCAGCTAGCGTCCACATCGTCCCGGTGCAACGAAAAGAAAACTCGAAAACAAGAACACGAGACAGAAAACGTGCGAGAGCGAATAACATGACGAGATTAGCAAAAACGACGGCGACGACGTACTATATAGAGCCGAGTCACAATATCCCCACGACGTCGGTGTGAATGTCCTGGCCAAAGTTGAACGTGGATTCGATCCCGGGCACGACGATCTCGTGCTCGGTCGCGATCCGTTTGAACTCGCCGCTGGTTTGCTGTTGGAGCAACAGCGCGTTGAACGGCTGCTGCAGGCGTGCGACCAGCCGCAGAGCCCGAGTGTACTCGTCCACCGTAGCGGCCGGCAAAGCGTGCAGCGGCGAGGCGGGCACGGACTCCGCCCCTGCCTCAACCTCGAGATTGTGCCTGGACCGAGCGTCGTCGTCGTCATCGTCTTCATCGTCATCCACCGAGCCGCTCCAGGGGAGCGGGTCGCGTAGGTCTCGAATCCACGGGTGCACAAAGATCAACCTGCGTGGCTCTCTCAACGGGAGTCGATCCGACGTCTGGAACTTGACATCTCCGATCCCCGATACCCGAGCGCGGTACGAGTATTCGTGGCCTTGGCCCAAGTCCTGCACACCGAGTCTCCTGACCGCGAAGATGATGCATGGGAGATGCAGTCGGCGGTTGGCAAAGCGCGCTGGTGGCAGACGAGTGATCCGGTCGTAGATGAACGCGGCGTCCCTCTTATTCAACGCGTTCCTCAACGCCGCCACGCGTAATTCCATTTCTGCGCCATCGACCGCGACTGACGTGCAGAGGTTCTGGCCGTACACTTCGAGGGTGACGGGAAGGCAGCTGTTGTACGGGGACGACTTTCCGGTCCAAGCGAGGACCGTCACTTCCCCTAGACGATCGACGATCTCTTCCAGCAGATGGCCCAGCGCAGCATATCCCTCTCCATAGTCTGGCTTGATGTCGCTCTTGAAAATACCAATCAGGGCGTACGCTACATCCTCTTCTACCCTCGCCTTGCGCGGCGCGGCGAGCCGCAGTTTCTCTCGGACGGTGAGATCATCCGGGTTGAAGGAGAGGATGGTCTCGCGAGCGACCCCGGTGGCATTCGCAAGTTCCTGCATGATCTCTGGGCACTCCTTGTGGTTCGAACGCGCGTCGCCCATGTACAGCTTCCAATTCCTGTCGTAGAACCGGATGACTTTGGGTGCGAGAAGCTCTTGCGCGGTCCAGGCCCGCGTCATCCAGATGCTTCGTTCGATGGCGCCGCGCGTCGATTCTACGTTCGCGAGAAAGACAAACGTGGCCGCGGACGCTTCGTACCACTTGTACATCATCTTGAGCGACTGGTGCAGAACGATGCTGATCGTCTTGTCGATGCAACATGTGTCGCTCCACGCCCACCGGTATCCGTCCTTTTGGACCCTCGTACAGAACTGCTTCAACTTCTCGTTCAGAGGTGACGCGTCCAGACTCCAGACCGAGCCGGCCCGATCTACGTCCTGGAACGAAGGTTCCTTCCCATCCCAGACATGCGAAAATGTCACGTATAAAAAGTATTTGTCGACCGCTCGCTGGATGCATTCGTTGTCGAGTTCCTGCGTCATCGACGAAACCAGTTCGAAGAATTCCGGCTCCGACTTGAATGTGCGCATTCGCTCCAGTGAGTCGCAGAGGCGACCGCTTTTGACGTCGATGAGCACCAGCGGGGATACCTTGAACACCCCATGAACGACACCCTCGATGGCTGTTTTTGATACAGAGGGAGAAATATACTTCTTGCCTCGTTCTGTGGCAAGTAAGTCAAAGATTACTTTGTGTCAGGGAGCGACACCTACGACGGGCGTCCGGGTCGGAAGATTGTTCAGTGAGCGACAGCATGCGAGAGAACGCGTCGACTGCCTCGTCAAAGCGCCGCAGCTCATGCAGGGCCGCGTGTCTTTTCTCGTATCCAATTGGACTCAGAGGATCGGCAGCGATTGCCTCAATCGGTCAAATTCAGGATCGTCGAACAAGAATGCAGGACGAAAACTTGCCTCGTCGGCATCCTTCAACGTAGCTTCCCAAATTCCTAGTAATGCCCGCATGCTGCTTCCTTCTGCAAGAGAACCCGAAGGGATTGGCGGGCTTGTAAAAATTGCGGCAGAATAGCGTGAAGACTTGTCGTTTGAACTGGGCGAATATACGATCCTTCTTGAGAAATCCTCTTTGTTGCGAGTCGAGACGACCTGCGCACACAATTGTTGCTGATATATGTGAGTGGAGTGAAACGACCAGAACAGCAGCGATGACACTCACGATGTGAGGAAAACGGGGAGTAGACCGTGACCAGTCAGATTTGAGACCGTTGACAAGCTGATCACTTACATTTGCTGCCAAGTACGGATCCGGAAGGATGTCACGTAGACTCAGTATGGTGACCTTCCCGCTTTCTTCTCCTGTTGCGATGTAATCGTCCTTGGCGGAGAGCGCGATCGACAAAACACTACTCTCTTGCTTGATAACGCTACCAATCTTCTTCTCTGTGGACGAGTCCCAGAAAGACAGTGAGCCGGACGCGGCAACGACAATAAACTTTCGATTGTGTGACAAGATGACAGAAGCGCTGGACCCGCCGCCAGGAACGGACCATTTGCTGACCAAGGTTCCCGAGGCTGCATCGAAACGCTTGACGCCACTGTAGGACGCGGCGAGCAGCTGGCGACCGTCAGCAGACCACGTGACCGATGACGATATGTATGTACCGAGCTTGAAGGGGATCTCCAACAACTGTTCGCCGTTCTTGCTGTCGTAGACGCGGATTGACTTGGCATCCGGGTTTCTGGCCGCAGCAGTAGCAATGCGGTCGCCGGTCGGGGAGAATCGCACCGTCACCACCCAACCATCGTGCTTCAGCGGCCCGACGAGCCGTTCGCCGGTGATGATGTCCCAGACGAACGCCAGCTGGTCGGTGGAGCCCGTCACGACCTTTGTTGAGTCGGGCGAGACGTCGAGTGAGAACACCGAGTTCGTGTGACCCCTGATGTCGAGAACCTTTTCGTATGTCCTCGCATCCCATACTGCCGCCCACGCCTGACCGTCATCTCCCTTTAGAAAACGAAGTCCACACACCAGCCATTTGCGGTCCGGAGATAGCGCAGCAGCAAAGATTTTTGTGCCCTCGGTTCGATATAGTTCTTCGGCTTTGTGTCCGTCGTCCACTCCCCATCGCTGAATCACACCCTCGGCACCCCCGCTCAATACTTGTTTGCCATCCGTGTCAAAGAAGACAGAGTACATTTGACGTCGACCGTTGGATTCGGTCGATGCGGAGGTGGACGGAAGGTTATCACGAGCACCCGCAGAGGACTACAGCCCGGGGAAAACGGACCGTAAGCCGCGAAATTTGATACCATGGGGCAAGCTGATCACTCACATTTACCGGCAAGTACGATTCTGGAAGGATGTCACGCAAATTCCACAAAATGACCTTCCCGTCTTCTCCTCCAACCGCAATGCGGTCGTCGTGAGGGGAGATCACGATCGTCCAAACAAGGCTCGTGTGGTGAATAACAGTACCGATTTGCCTCTCAGTAAAGTAGTCCCAAAAGGTTATCAGCCCTGATGACACGACGACAAGAAACTTTTGGTTGTGCGATGGGACGACAGAAGCAGAGGATCCACTGCCAGGGATAGACCACTTGCTGAGCAGAGACCCCGAAGACGAATCAAAGCGCTGGAGTTGGCCGCACGAGGCAGCGAGGAGCTGACGGCCGTCACCAGACCAGGCAAGCGGTGACAGGACATCTTGGTTGACCTGCAAGGGAATTTTCAAAAGCTGCTGTCCATCCTCGCTGTTGTAGATGTGGATCGAATTCGTGTCTGGGTCGTTGCGCGTAGCAGTGGCAAAGCAATCGCCGCTCGGGGAAAATCGCACTACTACCACTGGGCTGTTATGCTGAAGCGGCCCAACAAGGCGGTTGCCTGTGATGACGTCCCAGATGAACACAGACTTGTCATTTGAGCCCGTCGCCAATTTGGTTGAGTCGGATGAGACGTCGAGCGAAAATATCGAGCCTGTGTGGCACCTGACATCAAAAACCTTTTCGTGCTTTTGCACGTCCCATATTGCTACCCATGGCTGTGCCCGCTTGTCCGTGCTAGAACGGAGCGCACAGAAAAACCACTTGCGATCCGGGGACAGTGCGGTAGCGTAAATTTTTGCATCTGCAGTTCGAATGGGTTCCCCAATTTTATGACCATCGTCTACCCGCCATCGCTGTAGCACTCCCTCGCCACCACCGCCCAACACTTGCTTTCCGTCCTCGACAAAAGAGACCGAGTATATTGGATGTTGATTATTAATCTCGATCAATCTGAAACTCGACGGGTGGTCATCACTAGTAATTGCTGGCGACTACGATGGGACGAGGGGAGGCGTTAAATTCGACGAGAGTGGAAAACGGATCGCTTACGTCTACCGTCAGGTACCAATCCGGAATGATGCCCTGCAGACTCCATAGCGTGACTTCCCCGTTTTCGTCTCCGGTCGCAATACAGTCATCCTTGGGGGAGAGCGCAATTGACCAAATAGTGCTCGCGTGGCTGAGAGCAGAACCTATTTGCTTGTCGGTAGAGGTATCCCAAAAAGATATCGTTCGGTAAGCGACGACGACAGCAAACTTTGTATTGCGCGATAAGGTGATGGATGCGGAGGATTGGCCGCCAGGAACGGTCCACTTCTTCAGAGCGGAGCCTGAGGATGAATCGAAGCGGTGGACTTGGCTGTACGAAGCAGCAAAGAGCTGACGGCCGTCGCTAGACCATACAAGCGGTGAAGAGATGTATTCGCCAACCCGGAAGGGAATTTCCAACAGCAGTTGGCCGTTTTCGCTGTTGTAGACGCGGACCGACTTGGCGTCCGGGTTCCTGGCTGCAGCGGTAGCGATGCGGTCTCCGGTCGGAGAGAAACGCACTGCCACCACGCAACTATCATGTTGCAGCCTGACAAGCCGCTCGCCAGTCGTGATACTCCAGATGGATGCCGAGTTGTCAGTCGACCCCGTTGCGAGTCTGGTCGAGTCGGGTGAGATGTCGACCGAGGCTACGGAGTTCACTTGGCTCTTAATGTCGAGAAATTTTTCGTGCGTCTTCGCGTCCCATACCGCTACGCATGGCTGTGTACTCTCGCCCTTTTGAGAACGAGATGAACGAAACCCACAGACAAACCATTTGCAATCCAGCGAAAGTGCTGCAGAGTAGAGTATCGCCCCTTTGTTCCGAAATAGATCACCGACTTTGTGGCCATCGCTCACTCGCCACTGCTGGAATACTCCTTCTGCACCACCACTTACTACATGCTTGCCATTCTCGATAAAGGAGACCGAGTATATTTCACACCGCTTTTTGGGTTCAATCGTTCGGGCGGTCGACTGGCTGTCGCCACGGGTTCGTGCCGATGACTGCAACACAAGATGAAAAGAGAAAGGCATGAATTGTTACACTCGACGACATTACCAAGGCGATCACTTACACTTCCGGTCAAGTATGAACTCGGCAAGACGTAATGTAGACTCCGAACTATGACTTTCCCGTTTGCCTCCGCGATCGCAATGCAGTCATCATTTGGGGAGAGAGCAATTGACCAAATATGGCTCGTATGGTGGATCACGCTACCGACCTGCCTGTCAGTAGAGGTGTCCCAAAAGGACAATGACGCATATGCGACGACAGCCATGAAGCTTTGATTATGTGATAGAACGATGGACGTGGAGGATCCACCCCCAGGGACGGTCCATTTGTAGAGCAAGGTACCCGAAGACGAGTCGAAACGCTGGACCTGGCTGTAAGAGGAAGCATGGAGCCGACGACCGTCAGCCGACCAAGCGAGGGACGATGAAGGGTTGTAGACTCGGAAGGGGATGTCCAAGAGTCGCTGGCCATTCTCGCTGTTGTAGATACGGATCGACCTTGCACTCGGGTTTTCGGCTGTAGCAGTAGCGATGCGGTCACCAGAGGGGGAGAACCGGACGGCTACCACCCAACCGTCATGGTGTAGCGGCCCAACGAGACGGTCTCCGGTTGCGATGTCCCAGACGAACGCGAGTTTGTCAGCTGAGCCCGTGGTGAACTTTGTCGAATCGGGGGAGATGTCGAGCGTAAATACGGAGTCGGTATGACCATGGACGTCGAGGACCTTTTTGTGTTTGTTCGCGTCCCATATTGTGGTGAAGACCCGACCGTCCTCCCACGTCGGGAAACTGAGGCCACAGACGAACCATTTGCGATTAGGAGACAGTGCAGCAGCGTAGATCTCTGCGTTTCCAGTTCGAATTGGTTCGCCGACTTTGCGCCCGTCGTCCACTCGCCATCGTTGAAGCGCTCCCTCGGCACCGCTACTCAAAAGCTGTTTGCCATCCTCTGCGAAAGAGACTGAGTATATTGGATGTCGACAGTCGATTTCAATCATGCTGAAGTGAACGGGTGGTCACGACGAGTACCGACAGGACTGCTCGGTGCGTACCTTTGACATTGGGTGTGAGTGGAACCTCTCCAAGTGGAAAGCGTGCATCAAGTCAGAATTGGCGCTCCTCTTTGGTCTTATCGATAATTTGTGTGTCAGCTCACACGGCCCTGGGCGCTCGTGCCTCACCTTGTTACGTTGCCCCTCATCGCCCTGTCGAAGGAGAGATGTGGCTATACGTGTCTTTTGCTTTTCAAAGGCACATTGTACCCATCCAGTGTATTGCTGTAGCGTTGATTGTCGGCAATCGAGGAACAGTTGGTCACGATTTCCCCCCTTTGTTAGTAGTATTTCTAGCCAGGGACGGGTCCCGAGGCGTGGTCGCGTTCACACCGACTATAGTGACACAGCCGCAGCCTGGCATCGTCTCGCTCTCACTTGCTCACTCCCGTCCGGCTGTGAGATGGCTACCGCGTCGTTCAGCTGTTCGCCCCCGCCGATAACGACGTCGTCGATGCAGGACAATCAAGCGACGTCGCAGAGACTCAGCGTCGCGTCAACGACCGCAACGTCCTTTTTCACCGCCAGACCATCACCGCTGACGCCCAACACGCCCACCTCGTTCGCGACGACGACGACGACGACGACGATCCCGGACTCGGACTCGACGCCCAGACAGGTGTTTGGAAAACAAGAACTTCATCTCGTCAAAATCGCTGGCGACACTCTCGGCCTCGATTCGAATCCCGTCTCGTCCAGTTCTCTCTTTCACGCCGTCAACAAAACGACCGTCATGCACGTCGTGTCCACTGACGCACCCAATGCCCACCCACTTCCTTTCCTACCCCCCGTCGGACCACCACCACCCTCTCCGCCAGCGAGCATCAAACAGGGCGACGACTCAGACCTCGCTCGTCTCCCCATGCACCTTCCTCCCCCTCCGCGACCCTTGAAATCCGATCCCACCTCGCAGCGCCCAGTCGTGTTCGATAACCTCGACCGCACTCGCAGTCCACCTCCTCGCGACCGTACGGGCTCAGTCGACTCCCAACGAGTCCTTCCCCGTTCTCCACCTTCCGCCTTCCCAAAGCAATCCCCGCCAGCCCTCCACCACGATTTGCGCCATCGGTCCTCGACCGACACCAAGCTCTCTACCATCAGCACACGCACCGGTGCATCATCGTCCACACGTGCTCCACGCACGTTGCCGCTATCGGACGGGATGTCCGAAGTCCTCGTCGCAGAGCCATCCACTTACAGCTCCCCCTCGGGCTCGAGCTCCCCACCCTCGGCGAGGTTTATGCGTGGCCATGCATCCTCCTTGTCCCAGTCCCAGTCCCCAAATGGCCATCTCCAGCCACCTTCTGGCCCGAGTGGCCACTTGCACCCTGCCAGACGCAACACCACAGGCGGTCACATTCGTCCCGTCCGCTCCGCACCCCAGGCAGGCCATGGGTTCGACGTCGATACAAACATCGAAGTTGACATTCAGTTGCAGGCCGAACAGATCAGGAGACAGAGAAAGCGTGCCAAGGAACAAAAAGATGCGGAAGAAGTGCTCACCCACGCGTCTTCTCGTCGAAGGGGTTCTCTGGGGAAGGATGACGAAGCCAAGGTGCTGGTTGGCAACTTGATCGGAGAGGACCACGTCAACTATGTGCTCATGTACAACATGCTCACCGGGATTCGCATTGCTGTGAGTCCTGACACCCCATCGCAAGGCTGTGCCTCAACCCTCGTTCTCGCCAGGTTTCACGATGTCAAGCAAAAATCAAACGACCACTCACTGACCAAGACTTTACTGCACGACACAAGTATTCCTTTGACATGTATGCATCATACACCCGACCTGTCATGTCTGCCTGATTTGATCACGTCGTCCACAGCATCGGAAATGAACTGACGCCCTCCGCCAAGTACGACTTCAAGTTTAAAGATTATGCACCATGGGTGTTCCGGGAGTTGCGGGAGGACTATTTCCAGCTCGATCCCGCCGACTACTTACTCTCCCTCACTGCAAAATACATCCTCTCCGAGCTAGGGTCGCCGGGAAAGTCGGGCTCGTTCTTTTACTTCTCACGCGACTACCGGTTCATCATCAAGACCATTCGACACTCGGAACACAAGTTCTTACTCTCGATTCTCAAGGAATACTATGCGCACGTGAAAAGCAATCCCCACACGCTCTTGTCTCGGTTTTACGGCCTACATCGAGTCAAGCTCCCCAGGGGTCGTAAGATACACTTTGTCATCATGAACAATCTCTTCCCACCGCACAAGGACATTCACGAGACGTACGACCTCAAGGGCAGCACTGTCGGGAGAATGTACCCGGAAGAAAAGGCAAAAGAGAAGCCACGGGCCGTGCTGAAAGACCTCAACTGGATCAACCGCGGCAAAATGCTCGAGCTTGGACCAGAGAAGCGCGCACTGCTCACAGAACAACTGCGTCGCGATTCTGAATTCTTGAAATCAGTGTACGTGATGGATTACAGCCTCCTCGTGGGCATCCACTTTGTCCAACGGGGAAACAGGGACAAGGTTCGCAGCAACACCCTCAAGGTGTTTTCGGTAAGTGGAGGCGGCGTCGTGTCACGACAGGCTATGCTAATATGATCACCCTGACAGCCTTCCGTACCGGCTATCCGCCGCAAAAATACCCAACACAAAGGCGCCCGATCGCCCGAAGCGATTGCGATGATACGCGCGATGCGCGAGTCGGACCCTAAGCGTCTTGGCTCGGACACGCTCAACCTGCCCGAGGAGGACACGGGCGACAGACAGCAATTCATCTTTTATCAGGACGAGGGTGGTCTCCAAGCCACCGACGAAGCAAACCAAGCGATGGACACGCTCTACTATCTTGGCGTCATTGACATTCTCACGCCATACTCGGCCGTCAAGCAGTTGGAGCATTTCTGGAAGGGTCTCAAAGCGGATCGCGTGAGTGGCGTTTCTTATCATCGCATGCGAGGATGACCATGCATGCGCATCGTGTCTAGCACAAAATCAGTCCGGTACCACCGCATGAATACGCCGACCGCTTCTTCGCGTTTATGAAGGCCATCATGCGGGGAGGCGGTGGTGGCGGTCGGTTCAAGGCAGAATGAAATAACACGAGAACAACGTCTCTCTTTCATCTCTCTTGGGGACTTTGAGGAAACTACCTTGTAACCGGCTCTTTGTCACTTGTCTTATTGCTCCATCTTGCCAGGCTCGAAGTAAGAAAAGACAACGAAGCATCCCTTCGTTTCCTATTCTACTGGATGTGAAGATTTCGATCCTTTTTATTTTCCTTCACACCGTGCTACGAGTCCAATCATATACCATATCTTTTTTTAATCCGACGCTCCGTTTGCTCCACCTTCCTTTTATCTGTTCCTGTCTCGATGTTGCCTCTGCCCGTTCACAATTCCACATGTCCCCTATCCTTGTCACCATACCCCTGTCCGTATCGTTAGCTCGAGAGGTGCGCTCGAGTTTCTGACTGGCCTGACCCAACATACGTTCCTTTGCCCCGCTCTCTTTAAAATAATTTGTTTCTCCTTTATAAATATTCGCTTGGTTCTTGGACGATGGTCTCTGCTCGTCGCTCGTTGACAATGCTTTCACTTGCTACCTTCTGTAGTTCTCTTCTCTTTGCCAACACACTCAGAGGTTCCCCTCCATGCATTTGTAGGTCTTACCGCACGCACATTTCACCATTACATTTATTTATATACGTTACACCGGTCTATTGGTAGGGCACGATGGTCGCTTTTTTTTATACACGAGACGTTGGCGGTTTGCTGCGTTTTTTTGCACCTATGTGGTGCACCGCTCGCTTATATGTACATGTCATTGTCATCGTCATCATCATCGTCGGCAGTGGCGGTGGCGGTGGCACCCCGGGTTCGGGTGCGTCGTTTGGGCGGAGGTGCAGTGCTCTCGCGTTCCGTCTCTGCCTCTTGTGTTTGCGTCTTTTTGCGAGCTGTTGTCGAGCGTGAGTTGGACAAGACGAAGGGAGGAAAAAAAAAGAGTGGGGAGTTTAGGGGTGAAGGGACACTCACATCGCCTCGTCGCCTTCTTTTTGGCAGCTGCCTT
Source organism: Guyanaporus albipodus (assembly GCA_038088995.1). Classification (NCBI taxonomy): domain Eukaryota; kingdom Fungi; phylum Basidiomycota; class Agaricomycetes; order Boletales; family Boletaceae; genus Guyanaporus; species Guyanaporus albipodus. The sequence continues at coordinate 78,712 of JBBPKA010000083.1, read as the reverse complement.
CTTCCCCTCGACGCGCTTCTCAAACGCCTGGTCCTCTTCGCCCTGTCGTCGATGTTCCTCCAGGATCTGTCTCACACGAACGCGCATCCGCAATCAGTCCAGATAACGACAGCAACAGCGGCATCGCGTGCGCGCAAAACCGACGGACGCACCGACTCAAACTCGTTCAACTCCGTGTCCGGCTTGTTCGCCGACTTGTTCGACCGCGCCTTACTCAAGACATCTGCAAAGTACGCGTACACGTCCGCTTCATGCAGCTTGTCCCGGTAGAACGGCAGACCCTCGATCAGCTTCTTGACGGACCGCTCCGACTTGAACGGGAGCAGCGCGAGGCAGAACGCGATGTCCCGCCATTGGCGCGGGTCTTCGGACAGTCGGAAGCGTTGGCAGAGCTTGTCGACGATGTTCTCGGCCTGTTTTTCCTGGTGGTCGCAGGGGATGAGACGGACGAGGCGGACGGATGGGGGAAAGACGACGCTCACTTTTTCGATAAAGGAGAAAATGTACCGCATCGTGCTCTGGAACGCTTTTTCGTCGACAGCGTGTTCTCCGGACGATAAATGACTGATGACTACGATGATCCATTCTCGTCAGCACATTCACACTGGTCCAGGTCAGAGCTGCAACTACTGCTCACCGTCTGGCAAGTTGTTGTAGATCGCGTTGTCCTTCGTAGACAATTCCGTGAAGAATAGCTTTGCCAGGTCCGATACCCGCGGTTCCTCGTCCTCTAGGCACTTGGCCATCTCGCCCAATTGACCCTTGACCTTGATCATCCCATTGAGGATGAGATGCGTGAGCACCATGAGCGTGTTTTTTTTGACGACCAGGTCTTGATCCGACAGACCCTTGTACAGTTCGTTGCTGTTCTCGTCAATGATGTTGCTAAAAGAGACAGCGACGTCGCCGAGCGCAATGACGATATTACTACGGATGCTCGGGTCTTTCGAGGTCTCAAGAATCTTGAATAACAGGTGATGGTGTTGGTCACAGAATTGAGAGCTGATGCAGAGAAATTTGGCAAACGACAGCGTCGCCGTCGCACGGAGGGTCTGGTTCTAGCCAACCTATCGTGAGCAGTCACGAATAAAAGTCATCGAATACAATTCACCTTGAATTTGTGAGGGCTCCCACAAACATGGACCAGTAGCGGTCCGTAGAGTGTCAGCAACGAGTCCGAGCCATACAAGAGCTCCGTTTCGCGAACTGCAGTGATCCGCTCACCAATCTCATCTTCGACGTTGCCGGCGACCTGATCAAGCTCCTCTACCTCCTTGGATGCCTTGTTTGACTGGTTCATTCCTGCCGCGAGTTTCTCCGCTGACAGGAACCGTCAACAAACTTCTTCGAAGGACAACCACAAAACGAACCCAGTTCTTTCTCGTCCTTTTGGCGCTTCCACTCCCTTTCGACGAGCTCGAGAAAGACAATATGCTTAATCGCGACATGCCCCACGACGAATAAAAGTTGGCTGAGGTGGAACACATCACCGACGTCCTTCTCCCCCGACGCCTTGCCTTCTTGCATAGCCGAGATACCCTGCGACGTGGGTGCCTGTGATGTAAAACCAGCCGATGCCGGGGGCTCCGCGTCTTCATCCATTGCATTCGGATCACGCTCTTCATCTGCCGGCGCGTCTAGTGCAACCGATTGCGGCTTTCGCGCAAACGCGCGGCAAGTAAGATTCCTGATAACCTCGTTACACAACTCGTCCGGATGGTCGCCGAGAGCGTAGATCGTATTGATAGCTTGCTCAGCCATCCCGAACCATTCTTTGGAACGACAAGGATATTCGATGGCATCTTGGAGTTTCTTGAAAATCGGATTTTCCATCTCCATGCGGAGCGTCTTGTTAAGAAGGGAGCCTGTCCAGCGCGCAGTGGTTGACAAATACACGATATTGGTGGTCGAGCTTACCTTTGATTTTTTTGGCACTACCATTGAGCCTTTGAAGAGCGACACACGTATATCGAGCAAGTGTCAGATCGGCCTAGAAAATGACGCGGTCATCTCACAATGACGCAGTGGGACAAGAACAAGAGATTACCTTCCCCAGGGGGCCTAATCCTACTCTAAGCAAAACATCCACCTTTTCCGATACGACGCTACGTTTTGCCAGTGCAAACATGCCAAGGATAATGATTGAGCCCCGACGTTGACACGCAGGAAGAGGTTTCGGTGAACCTAAGGAGAAATAATTGGCAACTTTGGAAATTACAACCGAGATAAAGCCTACTATAGACCTGCCATAGCTTATTAATGATGTCATGATGGACGAGCTCCTCGTCCATCATCGTCTTCATCATCTCCTCCAGACTAGTTAACTCAGCGAGCGTCGAGTCATATGTCAACCTAGTACAATCAGTGGGTCAAGGAAGAAAGAAAAAATATTAATGCTAACTCAATCATATTTTTTGCTATCCGGTTAACTTGCTGCTTAGGCTCCATATCAGGCAAGGGGTCAAAGTACAAGCTGCGATAGCACTCCAACAAGCGGGAGCGCACACCCTTGAGCTCTTTCCCGTCCTCTGAAGTCTGATTGTTGTCCTTTGACCATATCAAATGTAGCATGCGCTTGATCCCGACCTGAATAACTGTTAGGTAGTGATACTTTTTGGAGGACGCGGAAGCTACTTCGGCCGTTTGAAATTCATATTCGCTGATCACTCGGAAGAACTCCATCGATTCCAACACCTCTGCCTTGTTCGTGCTGCCAAGCAGCTGGATGACGGAATCCACAGCACTTTCGATTGTTTTGATAAAGCTGAGTGCTTCTGAGTAGTATTTCTTCCGTAGTCTAAGATGAAGGACTTCGTTGGACTCCAGCGCAGCGAGGGCCTCTTGCTCCGATGTCATGGCAGCAAGGTTGACTATGGAGGGGCGTGCTTTTTTCCTTCCCTTTCGTTTCTTGGGTGGGGACTCGACGTCGTCTTCGTCCATTATACTGTCCAAGTCTGTGTCCTTCGATTCATCGACGTCCATTTCTTCATCTTTGGCATGCGACCTGGTAGAAATTGTCAGAACGAAGCAAACAACTAAATACCAGGCCATCACATACTTTTTCTTATTTTTGCGAGCTCTAGGCGTATTTTCCGCATCTTCGGTTTGCATCTCCTCATCCTCACTGTCCCTACCGGCATCCCCGTCCCCATCCTCTCCATCAACCTCCTCGTCTTCTTCTCGTTCTGTTTCTTCACCGTCTTCATTCCGCTCGACAGCCTTTCCGACAGCATCTTCCAATTTTTCCAGCTTATTTGCTACTTCCTGATAGTAGCCCTGCCATTTCTCAAGGTTCAAGGGACCACCATGCATGAGCCCCCACGGGTGAGTCAACACCAACTTAGTCAACAAGGCGACCGCCGACTTCCGCACGGTCGACGCCTTGTCCTCCAACATCGCCGCAGCGTGTCTTGTGATCTTCAGTCGCTGCTTCGGAAACGGGACACGGAGGTCACACAGCTTCGAGAACGTGGCGAGGACCTTCGAGCGGACATATGAAGAGAGGTCGAGCATACGGGAGATGAGCAAGTCAAAGAGCCCGCTGAGTTGTTTGTGCGTTTGCGCTGAGTCGTTCGCCATGTCTTCAGAACCAGAGAGTTCGCGGATTAGTGACCCGATGACTTCGACAAGGGCCATCCGCATGGGGTATGACTAGGCAGATCCTCATAAATGACGTCGATTTACAAAGACTGGAGCCTACCTCAGAATCAAGATGTTCGAGAAGGAGACTGATCTGTTTCAAAACCGATCGTGGTGACTCCTCGCTGAACTTGACAAGGAAACGCGAAAAGGCTCTAGGTCCCTTTGTATCCTGTGCACTGAACGTCATTCCGGCTATTTCGCGTAAAATCTCGTCTCCGAGTTGAGCGTGATCAAAATCCTTGGCGAGGAATGAAAGGAGTTCAGCCATTGGTTCGGAAAGATGCTCATAGTATTGTAAGGACTGCATGATGCTGATCTGCGCCGCGAGAGCATGACCATGGTGCTTGACAGCGATACATATAACTTTATAGACGCTCATTTTGATGGCGTTGTCCTTCATATACTGCTCACTCTCGGCAATGTGGTATGCAGGGCGAGTAATGCAACTGACCAATGGTCACCAACTCGATGCGACAAAAATAAACAGGTGACGTACGTTATAAATGCGTCCCTTTCTGGGCTCGTCATCCAGATTCGATGGGTTTTGAGCTTCATTGCCTTGGAGAAGAGTTCAAGCGTTCCCGGTATCTGGTCGATCCAACTCCAAGCTTCTGTTGTCCTTGCCGTAGTACGTGAACCCCCTGCCTTACCACCTCTGCCACGACGGCTCTTTATTTGCGGATGCGGGGCATCATCCTCACCGCTCGACTTCACCTTTTCGGCTGCAGAGACAAACCAGTGCAGGAGAAAAGCGTACATCTCTAGTGGCAACTTGTGCGCCATGACGACCTGTTGGTCCTCCTCCCTCGAATCCCTGACAGCCGCGTCTATTTGTGCACTGAAGCCTGACGCGATTGAATCGAGGAGTTTGCTCATAAGCGAACCAGGGACTGCATCTGCGTGCTTGAGCAAACTACGAAATATATCGAATATCTCCGGGTCTGTGACGGCCTCCGAGTCGCGCGCGGTTCTTCCAACGACGTCTGTGAGACGAGTCCATCAGAGACGGTTCGGGCATGTGTTGGTCGAGCATTGACGCACGTTGTAATAAGGGGCCGGGCTCGGTGTCATGTACGTCGTGTTCATTGGGTATCTCGTACGAAGAAAGATCCTGGAGCGATTGGAGCTCGTCTTGCAACTCGAATTGGTCGCCCATGTCGAGCTCGACGATGTCAACAGCGACGAACGCGATCCGACGAATTCTTTGTATGGAGTCACGTGCAACGCGTTTGGTCGTGGTCACGTGCCACTCGATTAGCGATGCATAGGCCCTTTCTTGAAGACTACCGCCAACATCGACCATGGTAAGTCAGTAACACCGATTGCAACATTATAATGAGTCTGTTAGATAATTCCAGTTAGGTGCTTCACATGCGGAAAAGTCATCGGTGACAAATGGAATGCGTACCTGGAATTGCTCGCAAATGATATGAGCGAAGGGTTGGCCCGCTTATTACTTCGTTCTGGCTCAGCCTCTTAATGGTCCTTAGAGACGCTCTTGACGAGTTGCAGTTGAAGAGATATTGTTGTCGTCGCATGGTATTGACGCACGTCGATCTGATCGAAAAACTTCTACATTACAACCGTGCGTCGCATAATCATTTTTAATCCATGTTACTGATTATTTCTTCACAGCGATGGAACGTGCAAAAGACAAAAATTACTAGAAGTTTCACTGTACCCACCTACATGTGAATCGATATGCTGTGCACCCTATCACAGCAATCTGGCAGTTGGGTGAACTGTTTGATCGGTTCCCTAACATACGTGAAAATTCTGATACTGGTGCTGGGGTGAGATCCGTATCCCGACTCATAAAGATTTATCTTCGTATCGTTCCTTGTCAAGCTTGGTTCGGCCTTCAGTGCGTATTCAAGCTGCACCGTCAATAGCGCTATTTAGTTCAACTGATGGCTAGATACGTCACATCGATTGACCATTGACTGCCGTGTTCCCGACCCAAATTGCATCCTCTCGTCCATCAAATATGCACCTTCCCTCCGCGTACCCATTGGCGGCGTTACATGCATTGGACAGATAGTTGGCGACTGTTCCTAAATAAATGTACGTGTACCTGCAAAATCGTGAGCGGGCGAGTCACATAAAGGCGCAGGAATTCTAGTACGTGACCGTATCTGCCGTGGACTGAATGCTGTAGCAACGTCAATCCCCACACCTGTCTGCACTCAAATCAGACGGGCCACTCACAACTCTACCGTACAGCTTGCACGAACCCACTGAGTCACGGAATACGGCTTCATGGTGAACGTTTCTGTGTTTTGCGCGTTCAAGGTGTCGATTATCTGGTTACAGTCCACTTGATTGGGTCCAGTGCCCGCCACGCCCTCACAGGTCGACGCGCAGTTTGCTCCCGTCAGGTCTACGTTTCCACGCTTACCCATACTCGCTCGCTTCTCGTTTTGGAGAGGGCACACAGTCTCTGTGACACCAGGAAATAACTCTGGTATGTAAATCAGTAAGTGTTCCAGACACTGTCTAGACACTCGATTACTTCGTGTGACAACACCCCGCGTCGACATGCCAATCGTTTCCCCGATGCTCGCGATGAGGTGGATGAAGACGAGGACAATGGTGAAACGATTATTGACCATGTGATCCACTTGCTCACGATGTTTAGACGACGCTCGTTTGCTTCTCGGGCATACCATGACCGTGCACTTTATGTATACGTCTCACCACATGATTGCGTTTGAAATAATCATCTGCGATCTGCTTCGCGATGCAGCTTGACACCGCATGTGACGATAATAGGAAGACCGGGCGTAGGAAGCACGCACGTCGTGTTCTCGTCACATTTGAATAATGCAACGTTGCGCCAGCCAAGCATGCTTCGAGAAGGGACTCGTGCGCTGCTTCGCCGGCCGCATTGTTGATCATCTATACTATGATCTTCATTCACTCGCCATTGCACGAGCCTCTGCAAATCTCGTGCCAGGCACTCGGGAGCCGTGCTGGAACGTGTCCGCACTGTCTTGTTTCCCCAGGAGGACCCTATCTTTACGCTGACCCCATGACCACTTGGCATCCCCGAACTGGAGGCATTTTTCTTGCTGATCGTCCCTTATCTATATTTCAAAGGTCGCACAGAAAATACGGTGGTTACAGCGGCAGCCTGATCTACGCCAGTCGTGCATGCTAGTTTTGAGGTACTACTGTGCATCCAAATTTCGCAGTCACTTGCCCAACGGGCTCCATCTTAGCTAGCCTTCTCACCATCACCCAACGTCATCCCGTCCAAGTCCTCGAGCAACTCGTCCAACTGAACATCGGGGAAATCCCCTTCCTCTCCCGCGTCCTCCTCGTCTGCTTCCACACCCGCAATATCAGCTGGCTCGGGTTGAACCTCATCCACGTCCATGCCGTATTGCCCTCCCTTCTTCCCAGCGTTGGCATCGTGCATCTTGACGTCCTTCGTCTTGTACAGGTTTACGTTTGCTCTCAACTCTGGATCCTCCTCCAAATCCCTCAAGAACAACTCATAGTCTTCTTCCACTTTCTTCTGGTCCCGACCACCCGTCCTGCCGACCACCCCTCTCCCACTACCCGTCTGCCCTTCCTCCCCCGCCTCCTTAGCGATGCTCCGCAGTTTCCACGCCCGTGTCCGGCCCTTTTTTCGCAGATTCGGGTACGCTTTCTTGATGAGAATGACATCCGGAATTCGGTCCGCGGGCAATGCTGCATAGTCGTCCGAGTTGAAATTGGACGCGGTGAGGTAGTACCCCATAGCAGTATCCCCGGGCTGAAGGATCCCCCCGAGGTGCGTGCGTGTATGCAGTATTCGGCTCGTACCTCCTGCCGATTCGTGGTCCATGAGTATGTTCTCGTCGGCATGCCCGCCTGAACTTCGAAAGGCACCCGCGAGTGCGACTTGCGCATCCGCAAGTACCCAACGGCCACGATGCGTCCCGACGGGTTCGACATCCAGTACCGTAAACTCGACGAGATTGGTGACACCCGCGAGCGATGAAAACGGGGCACGCCAGTATACTTGTGTGCTCACTTCGACTGCTTGAAGGGTATTCACGTCCAGGAGTTGAAACGACGAACCCACGCGCGTGCAAATTGTCAACGGGGAGATGTTGGACAGGGATCGCGCCTGCTTGAGGGGAATACAAACAAGATCATCCTTGCAAATCGGGGCGATCTCAACCGAGTAGGTAAATTTGTAGTTGGCCGTATTCGAATGCGTGTCGGTTGATAACAATTGTTCGGATCCTTTTGATCTGTGCTCATTTTGGTGTCAGCATTTTGGCCCTGACAAGGACAGGCGACTGACCGCACAGGCACAACTCCCGTCAAGAACTCGACCATCCGTATTGCATGACTCCGCTGACTATAGAAGAAATCTAGCCCATCCCTCGCCTCTTTGACACCCACCGTATCTTTCTGCGCGCCATGCCTCAAAATAAGCTGCTCGAGATACAAGAATGTGCGCTTGTGAGTAACCTTTTGGCGAACTTGAACGAGCGCCTTCCACGTGTTCTTTGCGGCAAGTTTGGCGCAGTCGGGACATTGGGTATGTTGGACGATATATTCGATCTCAAAGACTTGCTCGAGGATAGTGGAGGTGAGTACCTGACACAGAGGACGGCGCGATTCAGAATGAATGTGAAAGCGGGTATTAGTAGCACTTCATTACGCACCTCTTTTTGAATGGTGAGAGAGACGCGCAAGCGCTTCGAGTGTGGTTCCGTCCAGATGAAATGAGCCTCAGTGAGGCGCACCTTATTGAGTCCTTTAAGCCGCTTCAAACACAACGCCAGAAGTTCTTGTGATTCAGGTTGTGCGAGTATCCATGCAGAAGGGGGTGACAAAAAACGCTCGCAGTTCCTGCAGAACGAGACCGACGCTATGAAAGTCTGTCAGCGATCAAGTTGCGCGAGACGCCAAGACAAGGACGTGAGACATACACTGTTTAGGGATTCCTTCCGTGATATCCACGCTACAATGATGATCAAGGCGTCAGTTTATACCACCCTGATTGTCGATCTATACTCGCCTGTTTCGTAGACAAGCCACGCAAAGATTGGCCGAGTTTGGCTCAATTGGTGTTCCTGGTCATTCGTGCGTGAAGATCGCCTGACTTTTTTGGATGGAAAAACTCACCACAATCAGCACATAGGACCCGGTGAACTGCTGGACCAGGTATAAATTCCATCATGAGTATCGAGTATCGGGCAAGAGTGACTCGGCAACCGCAATAGGTTTTTCGGAGCTTAGTCACTCAGTGGCTGATAAGATAAGATAATGTAGATCAATCGATCACGAACGGATCTGAATCCAATTATGCGTGTTCATTTGAAACCACAGCAGCGGGAGATGTACGAAATGCAAACTAGTACCGGAAAAGGGGCAAAAATGTACAGTATCATGGGAATCACTATATACTTCGGCAGGATGGCAGATGCAGAAGAAAAATGAGAGGAGAGAACAAAGAGCCGAAGTGATGAGAAATCGAACTCATAAAAACGGGGGTCGAACGAATAAGGCTTTTCGGAGGGGTGGAAGGAGTGGTGTCGCAGGGTGGGGGGGATGGTGTGAAGAAGAAAAAGAAACACGACGGATGATATGCTATATGGATCGGCCAACTGCTTCTACGATGCGCCTTGATGTATCCCTCTCAAACCAAAAAAAGTGAATCCTATGTGCGAAATCGGTAATAAAAGCAACTCGCAAAACCAAGACATGAAAGGAGACATGCGAGTGAAGAGAAAAAGAGAAAAGAAAAACGAGGCCGCCATCATGGACCTGTCTGGTGCAGCTGCGTGATGAAATCCATGTCGTCGCTCCCGCCAAACGTCGACCGATGACTGTCGTAGCTTACGACACGGGGTGTTGTCCTAAGAGCTCGCAGTGCCTCTTCCACGTCGTCGGACGGCTCCACATGCTCTTCCTCGTCCTCGCGCCGGTCTTCTTGATCCACTTCAACTCCGTCATCAGACTGATCATTACTCTCAGACGTGGACGGAGGTGTCGTCGTTTCAGTGTACGCTTGTAGAATCGACACGGGTCGTGCACTTGGCGGAAGGGGGAAATCAGATAGTCCGGACATTTGGGACATATCGGACGTTGTCAAATAGCTCGCTCTGACAGCATCGAGGGAGACCAACCCATATCGTCTCGTTACGGGAGCCACAAAGGCGACCTCATTGTCGTCAGTCTCGTCCTCCTGAATAGAGAGGTGGGTCGAGACGCGGGCAGGAGAATGAATAGGAGCTGGAGCAGTGGTAACCTGGAGCTGACCATGCCTAATAGGATGTCCTGTCATTGTAGATTGGGTTTCAGCAAGGCTCCCCACTCCAGGGACCACCTATCCTTACCAAACGTGTCATTCTCGTGATCTTCCGGTTCCAAAACAGACGACGTATAGGATGAATTGACGTCTTCTGGGATGATCATAACGAGCGGCATAGGTGACTCGGTTCCCTCTTCAATAGGGACATGCAGTTGCGAGTTTGATTCCATAGGCGGAGGTGAAGATGAAGACCGGACCATGTCCATGAATACAAAACTGGTCCCAGTCTCGTTGGAGTGGTAGTACTGGGATTCACCCCTCTGGTGAAGTATGGAGTCGGAGGAGGTCCGTGAGGGATCTCGTCGGCTACTGACTTCCTCACTAAGCTTGCGAACAAGGTGGGTCAGTGGGCTGCTGGCCGTTGAGCTGTGGACATCAGTCGGCACATGGTTGATGGCTGCACTTGGTTCTCGGCGGTGGACTCTAGAAGCGGCGTGAGGTTTGTAGAATAGGTCCTGGAATTCGTCGAGAGCGTCGGGGTTATCGAAGGCAGACATTACCATCTGAATAGTCGAATTGGTCAAGGACGGGACACTGTTCATCGTCAACGAAGACGAATCCCTTCGCTCAGGTGGCAGAATAGCAATTTCGCAAGGTGACTGTTCCTGAGACGACACTTCAGTTGGGGGCGATGATTCACTTTGCGTGTCGCCATGCCTGGCTTTCAAAACCTCTGGCTTGGGAAGAGAGGCATATACAAGCGCTTCACCAACACCATACTGTTGAAAGTCAGAATGGCTGAGGGATATGTGGGGGTGAGGAGTGCGATCTGTGCTCGAGTCCGCGAGTTCTTGGTCCTGTGTTACCTTAGACATGGTACCTTCCCTTTGCTTGTCGCCCACCGGTTCAGGCTGCGCCGTCGCAGACCGATATGGATGTGCGATGGGAGTTATTGGCGGATGGGTGATTGCACGTGGTGGCAACCGATGTCTTAGGCTAATATCGCTAACCCCACCAAGTTGGGGTAGCTTGGAATCAATCGCCGACGGATGCGGGCCCGCATACTCAGAGGACTTGTGGGTATGCTTTGATGAACAGCGAATCTCCTGTCCACCCTCTTCGTCTCGCGATTTGGACATGTGGAAATCAAAGCAACCCTCTAAAGGCGGCGTTGAAGAGATCGCAATGCCGACTTCACCAATTGGGGGTGGCGAAACCTGGGCCATGTCTGAGAGACACTCAGGGTTGGTGGGGTCACATACATGGATAACGCCTTGGACATCGACCCTCGACGACGATGGCACCTTTTCGTCGGCGGAGGGGCTGTACGCCTCCTCTGAAGCAATTCCACAAAGAGAGCCTGCCTTCAAGAATGCCGTCTTACTCCAAGATCCATTTCGTGAGTGGCTACGCGGTGGGAGATTGCGCGATGACTTGGAAGAGTGGGATGTAGTTAGAGAATGAGAGTGAGAATGAGAGTATGCGCGTGAGTGAGAAGAGTAAGTGTGAGAATGCGCGGAGTGCGAATGCGAATGTGAATATGCTTTAGCATGGGACGAAGAGCCAGTTGGTTTGGTGACATGGACAGTTGGCATGGTGCTTTGACTTCCAAGTAACGTCCGGGCAGCAAGAAATTCAAGATTTAGTTGAGCCCTGCCACTTTCCGATGGGTGATGACCGGGGCGAGTGTTCCTCTCGCCGAGAGATTTCGAGCGTGCGCGCGAAAATGAACGAGTGCGTTTATTTCCAAGAGATTTAGAAGCCTGCTGCTTCCATCGAGCCCGCTGTTGTTCAAACGCCTCCCCTTCATCAAGAACTCTGAATGCCGACTTCAGTCGAGGGAAACAAGACATGATAAAACAAGAAACTCACTGTTCCAATGTGAGAATCGGATCCGGCAGAGGAAGTTCGGAGTCACAACCAGTGGCAGGGTCAGGTGGTGGCGTTGGTTGATCCACGAGCGTCTCCAATGCAGGCTCAAAGCCCGCGCGGTGGGTAGCAGACGTGGAGGGTCGACCAAATAGATCCACGGTAGATCGTGATCTTGTGAGCATAGAAAGTGCAGGTTTGGCGCTTGAAATGGCAGATGCGGTAGATACCGCGCGGGGACGCGAAGTAGAAATAGAAGGAAAGGTTGTGCCAAGATTCGTATTAGGTTTAGTTCGAATGAATGTACTGCCAGGATCGTGGGCGACCCTGCCGGTGGTCGGCTTTGGACGTGGAGCATGCTTGATCTTGAAACGAGGAGAGGGCGAGAATAGAGCATCCCACCAAGATTCGGCAGATAACCAACGGTCCTGACCCTTTGACCTCGTCGAAGGTCTCTTCCTGAGAAGTGACCTGGGACGGACGGGAGATGCTGCGGAGGCCAAGTTTGGAGCGGATACGGACGTCTTGAGCTCGTGTTGTTCTATCAAATGCGGGTGACTCTTGAACGTTTCATGCTTGAGCTGTGGCGACGGTCGTCCGCCGTACGCATTGATACCGGAATGGGAAACTTGGGGATAATGGCGTAATGGTTGAGAGGTGGCGTGGCGCAAAGGTATAGCCGGTTCAACAGTTTTGACGTAGGGTTTTGAATAGAGGGAGGTGGAGTACGCGTATGGATGGCGAATTTGGGTATGCGAGGATGGATGAGGGTTGGGCGGGGAAGAGGGCCGTGTGTCTAAATCTGAGTTTCCGACAAGATCTTGCTGTTGCGAAGAAAGCAGTTTGGAAGGGGAATTGTTCGGTGCGTCTGGGTTGGGAGAAGTGGGTTGGGAAGGAGGGGCTGGGGTCAACGAAGTATAGTAGGAACAATAAAATTCTTCCTCATCGGTCCTGAGGGGAGAGGGGATGGAGGCATGGTTGATAAGGTGTACTTGACCACTTCCAGCCACCCATCTTCCGGGGACAGCTTGGGGAGGAACAAGCAGATCCTGTTGAAGGTGGATGATGGGAGTGCCGTGGACTGACCTTCTTTTAGAGCTGAAAGCGAAGAAAGTAGTGAAACTAGATCGCTTCTGACGTGCTGGATGGGCGAGGGCGCGATGTGCTGGACTGGGAGACTCGCCAACATCACCATTGGGTAGGAAAGGCGAGGCCAACGAATCGGACGGCAGAGTGTGAGTCGGATGGTCAATGCGGGGGTCGTGGTCAATGGATCGATAGATTGGGAATGGGTTGCCTCTGAAAGGATCGAGCTCTGGGTCGCCGAGACGGTCCACAGCGATGTGCCTGTCTGTTGCGAGTTTTTCCGGATTGCGGGTATCCGGTTTATGGTTTGGACCAAATCCGAGACGGGCAGGGAACAGGCACGAGAGTACACTGGCGCTCTTGAGGACCATCAAGGCCAACTGGATATGAAGACGGTGTCGCGGGGAAAAAAAGAGGGCGAGCGAGAAGAGAAGTCTGAGAATCGGGGTGCACTGACATCCAGAGCTGGAAGCAATTTGAGTGGGGGAGAAAAGAAAAGGGAAAGAAGGACTCACTGGGAGAGGTCAAAGAGAGTAAGGCGGGTTCATGAGAGGAGAAAAGGACTGCCCTCACCGTGTCACACAGCGGCGAGGATGTTTTGTAACCGAACCCTTTTGAAAAGTCACAAGCGCTGCTGACATCATTTCCCACGCAAACTCGATGACCAGCCACACACCGCATCGCACGCCCCTCCGTCGCGTCTCCCAAGGATCGCTCTTTGCGCTATCCCGTTCCGAGCACAACCCAGATGCGCCGCACGGCCTCGGTTTCATCGAACCGGTCATGTCAGAGCTCGTTGACGAAGCCGAAACTCTACAGACAAACGTAGATGGCCTTAGACGCCTTAGCGACTCCCTCCGATCCTTCAACGAGAGCTTCGCCAGTTGGCTGTACGTGATGGACATGAACGCTCTCACGACAGATTGGCTACAGGTGCGTGTTTATTTCCAGATTATACATAGCACAAGTCGGATGCATATATGCACAGGCGCCAACAGATGCGTCGTTCCGACTGGCAAGGAAACGTGCTGGTATGGCGTAGCTCTGCTCCCGTGCGCCCTCTGACACTTCTGTATCACAGAGGAAGATGTCCGCACCGCCGCCGAAGCCACAAAAGCTGCCCCGCCACCAGCTGCGCCTGACGCAAGCGTCGTCACGGAGGTGGACAAGACGACGCACAACGAGACTATTGACTATGAGACCACCTTTACCGCCACCGTCACGTCTGCCAACGCGAACTCGGTGCCTTCGAAGGCCGCTCCGAAGAAGAAGGGAAAGCCAAAGTTGACAGCCAAAGAAAAGAAAGAACGAATGGTACGGGTTTTCTTTTACTATTCTCACAGACAGAGCGACACGATTTTTGGGGTGTGTAGTTGGTAATTGAGAAGATCATTATGTGCCTCCCGCTCGAGTTCCGTGGGAATGACCCTGTACGTGCTGCCGGTCCACCAATTCGAAATCAAATTAACGCACTAGGTCTTGCAGGGTCTACGTCGCAATATCGAGATGGTCATTGACTTCATGATCAACAGCGATGGTCGCGGAGTTAAACGTATTTATGCCCACACGTTTCAATACCGTCACTCACTCACCCTTGCACAGTTACTGAGCTCATCATCCCACCTGATCTCAACCAAGCCCGTGTGAACAAATGTCTGATTGCCCTTGTGAATAGGAAAATTGTCCACAAGGATAATGCTTCAGTAAGTACAGTCTATACTCCTCCTGTCCGACTATAGTGGAGGTGATGGCCATAGGGTTCAATGTTATACCATTGGCATGGACTGTCTTGAAGATTTAATTTGCATGTATACCTACTTCATGAGATGCTCATGTGCATTTCTTACCACCTTTTCGAGTTGATGTTCTTTGTGCTGTGTGTATGATATGGTGTGAGGCTGTAGTTCAATGTGTTAACAGAGCACTGTTTCTACTGATGGGATTTTGTGTACTAAGTACCTATGCCTGGTCTCGGAGATAGCCTTTCACCCTCATTAAATAGATTACCCATGGAATCCTAGTGAGTGTGGCACAGAGAGTGATAATTGCCTCGCCAAACAATTTGACGAAGTATTAGGTAGGCCCATTCAAACGAAACGACTCTATTTGACACCCCCACGACAACCCATGAACGTCCAAACGATGAGTTACTGTACCTTCTTCTCTTCCCCGGTCACCTGCGCCAACCTCACCTCCTCCCTCCGTCTCGCCTCTCTCCGCTCCCGCCCACGCGTAACCAACGGCTTAGGCTCCAGATCTGCGAACAAGTACTTGCACAACTTTTCAATCACCCAACAACCCGCGAAATCGGCGATCATCACGCTCGTCAGCTTCACCTTAAACTAAACCCACCGTCGCGAATGAGAGACGAGAGCACGGAAATGGGCGCGAGACGTACCGTAGTGTTCATCTCAACGATCTGAAGCCATCGGTTCAGCTCTGGTAAAAAGTCGGTTGCGCCTGAAAATGCGACGGCGCTGGCTCCGACGAGACCCCAGTACAACTTGGAGTTTTCACGGATCCCTTCGCGGAAGGGTCGACCCTGGAAGTTGATTGCGAACGTGGACACTTGCTGCGAGAGACCGAGCAAGTAAATGGCAGTATTCAAAAGACTTGGTTCAAATTTAGCTTCCAGGTCGATGACGCCCGGCCTGCGAGCAACAGTGCTTGTAAGGCAGAGCGTCGTGGGAGTATGGATGGGCAACTCACGGTTCGTAAAAGTGAGCTAAGTTCGTAATGTATACCAAAGATACGATGTGCAGCGCAAACTGGATCAGCACAGATAACAGCACGTAGAGATTGAAAATATTGCCCAATGGCCGCTCTCGTGAAAGCTTCTCGACCGGCTATACAACACAACGAACATCAGCGAGGTGTCCAAATGGAGGCACATAGACCATACCTGCGCGCGCGAGATGCACAAAAAGCAGACTGACATCAGCATCCCACTAACCGTCACCTGGTAATCACCAAATTTGATTCCATCCAGATACTGGACACTCAAGCTGTATGCGGTGATGAGACAGTTGAGGGCTAGAATCTTGTACATTTGGATAGTTGCGACAAGCGTGCAACGACCCTGTCTGATGATGTGCGAGACTATACAAAAAGTTGAGTCAATACGAGTAAGACCGGGAGTGACTCACTGGCTGCCACATGTGCGAGCTTGGAGGTGAACGGAGCAGCACATGATGCGTCTCCGAGCTTGATCTGAGGGACTTCCTCGTCACCGTCCATGTTGGATAACGCATCCGTGATCGAGGCCAAATCAAACTATACGAGATAATCGGCACGAAGACGCAAAAAGTTTTAATGAAAAACTGACCTTCTCCATTGGATTCCTCTGCCTCGCAATCTGCAAGTTGGCCGCTGCCTTCTTCTGCGCCTCAACTACGTCTGGGTACAGATGCGCAATCGCAGGCGGCACGGGTGGAGGTGGCTGACCAAAGCGTGCAGAGATTTTGAGCTGACTCTCGTACACCTTCTTGACCCGTTCCAGCTTTTGGTGTTCTGCAATCTTCTGTAGATCCTCGGGAGAGCCATCCAAGAGTGCAACACCTATGTGGGCCTGTTTCAACGCGCCAACATCGTTTGTACCATCGCCAGCCATCAACGTGACATATCCCAAAGTCTTCAAGCTAGTGAGGATGAACTCTTTCTGGGAGGGAGAAACACGAGCATAGACCCAAGTGTTTTGCACGAGGTCATTCCAACTAGGTAAAGATTGGAACTGTTTCATGGCAGCACCCGTGATACATATGTCGTATTTGTCAAAAAGCGATTTGTCAAGAGGTCGGGAAGGATCAACCGGAATGACCTTGCTCTCGTCTACCGTGCGCCAGCAAAGATCTGCGGGGGGATGAAGCAAATAAAGTGGTGAATGACATTGGAAGGACTAGGCATCTTACCAGCTTCGTGAGCGGCGTCTTCCTTAAGGTCCAGAATGAGAGCGTCCCTATCAACAATTTCGACGTCGCGGGCGACGTGGACGGCCGTCAACGGGTTATCTCCCGTAATCATAATGCACTGTAGCAGAGTCAAACAGGTGAATCGCGTGTAATAGGTATCCGATAATGCGTACACGATGCGATGAGTCGGCCAACATCTTGAGGGTATCCACGGCATCTGGTTTCAACGGGCAATGGAAGACAAGAAATCCAGCAAATGTCAGGTTCCGTTCGACTTCCTCCCGGTGGAGCTTGTTAATCTATGCGGCGTATTCGAATCAAGCGACCAAGTTTGTGGAGATAAGAATAGTACCTTATCGATAGACATCGAATCTATTTCTCTGGTACCGAGGGCAAGCACGCGGCTACCACGTCTCGTATACCATTTAAACGTCTCGTCGTACCACTCTGGCACACATGCAAGCATACCCTTGATAGTTTCAGGAGCACCTTTGACAGCCACGAGAACCTTTCCTGAAGGAAGAGTGGATACAGTAGACATGCGCTTAAGAGCAGAAGAGAACTGGAAACGGCGGCGGATATAAATTCGTGATGCATTCGGTGTCTTACTTGAGGCAGGAGTAACGGTATCGCCTGTATGACGGTTGGGGTTAATGTACGTACGCACTCCCATTCAAAGGCAGACCTTGCGAAATTTGCCACTCCAACGCTTCAAGAGTTGTTTTCTCCATGGGATCACCAACGATGATACCGTCATCTAGGCGGACTAGAGCGTGCGCTGCGGCAAGACAGTGGATGGTCTGCTTCCCAGAGTCCTTCACATCAATAAGCCTCAACTTGTCAAAATCGCTAAAGACTAGTGTGAGCAGTGCAACTGGGCAGTGTTAAAGGCCGTACTCGATGCCTGCAACACCCTCAAGAACCAGATTCTCGGCGGTAATTGTGCCAGTCTTATCAAAGCAACACACATCAACTCTTCCGGCGAAAGGAATACGGAATGGCTCCGTGCAGAATATGGCTAGAGACTTGTTACGTGTGCTCAGCTTTCAAATATATCGACATACCAAACTTGGACAATGCCACGAGGGAAGCGTTGACTGCGAGCGAAAGCTCCATCGGTAATTCTGGTGGCACAACGCTGGTGATAATTAAGACACAATCAAGTAGGAGCTTGGACTTTTTAAGGTCTCTCTCAATGCCTGTCCGGCCAAACGTGAGCATTAATATCAAATTGTGAACAAAGAACACAGCACCTTTCACCCACACATACCAACTTGCAGCAATAGCAAAAATGAGCAAGAAACCGATGAACAAGAAGGATTCCAGATTGTTTGCCGAAACCCGCTCGGTCGAGAAGATCATCGTGCGAACCAGTTGTCCCTGCGCCGTACCGAAGCCAGTACGTAACACGACCCCAAGACATCCACCATCGGGAGTGCCTGCCGAGGTCTGCCCCTGACCTAACAGTACTGTAAGAACCAGTCACACATGACGAGCATAGAGGTGCTCACTCGTGGGGCTAGCTTGAAGTACTTTCGTCCCGCTAAACAAAACCTCGTTTTTGTGCGCGGCATCGACGTCGATTTTATCCGAAGTGTCCAAAAGTTGGATAGATTCTTTGAGAAGAGGTGTTGATTCGCCCGAAAGCATGGCTTCGTTAACGATGCATGTACCATGCACCAAGAGGATGTCAGCGGGGACGACAGTCTCTGACTGTAAGCGAGCTGGCAATACTACAGTTGGAGCCAAAAACAAGCAGTCGACGGAACAGACCTACCGACCGAAACTACATCCCCAGGTAACAATTCGTCTGACTGCAAAGTCTTCCACTTGGAATCACGGAGACACTGTATAGAATACGGTGCGACTGACATGGTTCTAAACTCTGTCAGTGTTTTGAGTCGCTGTGTATCGACCGTGAGCCCAGACGAAGAAATACGTTTCAGAGGACGCACCTGCCAGACGACAGTACACTCGAACATGACAAGCATGAAGAGAGTGAAAATGCTGTAATACCAGTACTCGTCCAGACACCAGAGGGCGACGCAAAAGACCTGGAAGACAAAGAATGGCGCGGTAGCATGTTCACCAAAAAGTTCAGTAAAGGAGGGGATCGGAATGTTAAATTCGTTCTTTCCGTACAGCCATTTGAGTGGCTCGATCTGTTTTGTCGTGAGTCCGGGGGGCGCGACAAAGTCTGAAAGAGGGGGACGGCTGGTACAAGGATACGGGAGGCGCGTGAACGCGACGGGGGATGACTTTGCCACGACATAAGTATCCCGTTGGTAGGTGAAGGTATACGACATTGGTTGAGAAGGAATTCTCTTGACTAGCGGCACGATTTCACCTTGGCCACGATGCTGATGAGGAATGAGACGAATGCAATCAGCGTCTTCAACTGAACGGGCCTTTGAGACACGTTAGGACCTGTAACGTAGCAAAGCACAAGGGAGTCATACTGTGCGCGTGGTTATCCATGCCTTGGCGCCGGCGTTCCAACGTGTTACGAGGAAGCTTAAAGCATGACCTGCGCCTAGAGAGACGCAAGCAAGGAACGTCCACTCTTCACTCTTTATCCAGTCGTCGTACTTTACGTAGTATGCATAAGCAAGCAATGGGTAGAGTGAAAGGAAAGGGAGAGCATAGAGGTGTGTGTACCACGGAAGCGCGACATGTAAACTGGCTCGAGCGATTTCTGGGGACTGTACGTGAACGGACACCCTGTTGGAGAGCAAGTCAAAGGGAAAAAAAAAGGTGAAGGTGGACGTGACTTACATGGCGTGTGTCTCTGGCGATGACACCGCCAAATATTACCTGGCGTCGTGGATGTGCGAACAAGTACCACTGCGGCGAACGCAACGCGCGGCTCGACGTGGCGGGAGAAAGATGGCCGACACCGGTCCAACTTGAGAATTTTGGAGGTCAGGCATAGCGCTTAGTCATCATGATCTCGGCCCGCGTGCTACATACTAGTTGTGGTACCAAGTATCGTTCATTGTCAACTTGTGCGAGATCTACCGACGACTTTCACTGCCTGAAATCATCACAGCGGGTATACAGAGAACATCGCTAGTACTCGAATATGTGTAGTGAATAGGCCTGTCCCCGAAATTAGTGCCACCTAATTTTTGTTTGGCCACGTTTTGTCGTTCCTTTCCACGTCGACTCGTACTGTACCCGACTTTGACGAACCATATCTTCACCAACATGCTCAACTTTGAGGACGTCGAGGAGCGCGACGGTGTGTACTGCTCGCGTCAGATGTCTTGTATAGTGTCTCATTTTTTTGCAGGCGTCCGGCTTTCGTGGAATGTCTGGCCATCGTCGCGCATGGAGGCAACCCGCACGGTCGTGCCTATATCTGCTCTCTACACACCCCTCAAGCATCGCGAGGATCTCCCCCCCGTCCTCTACGAACCAGTCACGTGCAAGCCCCCGTGTCGTGCCATCCTTAATCCTTACTGGTATATCATTTTTCCTCCCTTCTCTTTCGTCTTCTCATCATCCCTTGCAGCCAAATCGACATTCGCGGCAAGCTCTGGATATGTCCCTTCTGTCTCTCCCGCAATGCATTCCCCCCACACTACAAGGACATTTCAAACACAAACCTGCCCGCTGAACTCCTCCCAAAATACACCACCATCGAGTACACCCTTTCCCGTCCAGCCCAGGTGCCCCCCGTTTTTCTTTTCGTCGTGGATACCTGTCTCGACGAAGACGATCTCAAAGCCCTTCGGGATGCTATCGTTGTTAGCTTGAGTTTGCTCCCCTCCTACGCCCTTGTTGGCCTTATCACCTTTGGCACTATGGTGTGTAATCCTCGCGGTATTCATCCCACTATTACTTATACTCCTTCAGACTCAAGTACACGAAATTGGCTATGCCGAGTGCAGCAAGTCCTATGTCTTCCGCGGTGGTAAGGAATATACTCCCAAACACATCCAAGACATGCTTGGCCTCAGCGCTACCACGCGCGCCGCTCCCCGTCCCGGACAACCAATGCCCCAGCAGGCTTTCGGCGCTGCCCGGTTCCTTCTCCCAGTTCAACAGTGCGAGTTTCAGTTGACAGGCATTCTCGAAACACTGGCACGTGATCCCTGGCCTGTAGCAAACGACAAACGTCCTCTTCGCTGTACCGGTGTGGCTATCAGCGTTGCCGTGGGCCTGTTAGAGGTTAGTCTCCTCTATCGTGCTATTCGGCACTTACAACGGCATCTCAGACGACATACCCTAATACGGGCGCTCGTATCATGCTGTTCGCTGGCGGCCCTGCGACAGAGGGTCCTGGTATGGTGGTGAGCAATGAGCTGAAGGAACCCATCCGTTCACACCACGACATCGAGCGCGATAGCGTGAAACACTACAAGCGTGCTATTAAGGTATATGCGCGTACCCACACCTATATCGCCTGTCTGGCTCAACCTTGTCCGTAGTTCTATGAAGGCCTTGCTAAGAGGGCGTCAAGCAATGGTCATGTTGTTGATTTGTTTGCAGGTTGTCTGGATCAAGTCGGTCTTTTGGAAATGAAATCGTTGC
The DNA here is from genome assembly GCA_038088995.1 of Guyanaporus albipodus. NCBI lineage: Eukaryota > Fungi > Basidiomycota > Agaricomycetes > Boletales > Boletaceae > Guyanaporus > Guyanaporus albipodus. The sequence continues at coordinate 57,415 of JBBPKA010000083.1, read as the reverse complement.
CCAATTCGACCAACGGCGTCATGGTCCTCTCCGATTCGTTCGCCACTTCAATATTCAAGCAAAGTTTCCTTCGTGTATTCACCAAAGATGATCAAGATTTCCTACAGATGGGCTTCAACGCCACCTTTGACGTCCAGGTACTTGGCTCTCTACTCTGTTCATCATATCCCGTAATCTCAGGCACCCTCATAGACTACCAAAGAACTCAGGGTTTCCGGCCTCATCGGACATGCTATCTCAGCGGGCAAGAAATCAGCCTGTGTGGGCGAGACAGAGATTGGTATCGGTCAAACATCAGCGTGGAAATTGAACAGTATCACTCCTCGGACGTCTGCTGCTGTATATTTCGAGGTTGTCACCCCCGCCGGTCAAGCCCTCCAGCCTGGCTCACGTGGTCTCATTCAATTCGTCACTCATTATCAGCATTCCTCTGGCCAGCAACGCTTACGGGTGACAACTATCGCACGTAACTTCGCGGAAGCCGGCTCACCCAACATTGCTGCTTCGTTTGATCAGGAAGCAGCGGCTGTGTTGATGGCAAGAATAGCGGTATTCAAAGCCGAGATTGATGATTCACCCGATGTGTTGAGGTGGTTGGATCGCATGCTCATCCGGTTATGTCAAAAGTTTGCAGATTACAGGAAGGAAGATCCGACAAGCTTTAGGCTGACGGACAATTTCAGTATTTATCCGCAATTCATGTTCCATTTGAGGCGGAGTCAATTTTTGCAGGTGTTTAATAACAGTCCAGATGAGACCGCATTTTATAGGTGAGCAATTCTTACGTCTTCCCGTTACTAGTGGAGGTGTGTTGACCTCCATACTTACCCAGACATATTCTCAACGAAGAGGATGTTAACAACTCGCTCATCATGATTCAACCGACACTCATGTCCTACACGTTTGATGTGGCTCCACAACCCGTCCTGCTTGACAGCGTCTCGATCAAACCCGATGTCATTCTCCTCCTCGACACCTTCTTCCACATCCTCATCTTCCATGGCGAAACTGTTGCTCAATGGCGCAAATCCGGTTACCAAGATCAAGAAGGTTATGAAAATTTCAAAGAACTGCTGGAAGCGCCCGTCACTGACGCTCAAGACCTTCTCACGGACCGATTCCCGATCCCTCGATATATCGTGTGCGACCAAGGGGGAAGTCAGGCACGGTTCTTGTTGTCTAAATTGAACCCTTCGACAACCCACATGTCGGCATCGATGTATGGATCGGCGCAGGCCACGAATGCTGGCCAGGCGATATTCACGGACGACGTGAGCTTACAGGTGTTTATGGAACATTTGAAGCGACTGGTATGTTTTTTTTGCTGTTGTCGCTGTCGTGTCGGGCTGACGCGGGCGTTGTGTTTAAAGGCCGTCGGTGCGCAGACAAATTAGGTCGCTTTGGATTCTATTTGTTCCCCTTTGTCGAATCGATACACTACGGTCTTTCTGTCCATGTGGCCTCTCTTTATTACCGATGAGAGTAGATGCAATGCATGGAACTGTTATGAGCTCTCCTGGCGTTGTGTTGTTTCGCGTCCTTTTCATACATAGTATACCTTGGGTTCAAATTGACAGCCATGTCATTTCACGGGCTTGCTTATTTGTACTTTGCGTGTTTGGCACTTCAGTGTCCTGTCCACAGAGCCTATCTACGAGGCACAGATGAGACAGACCGTGTCTCATGCATCGTGGACAGGTTGAGCCGCTAAATACCTAGTGGAAGAAATACGCCCATTGTGCAAGGCTTGTAAAGGATGGTGTTGCAAGGTCGATCAATCTGATCGCCTGGTTGCTTTAAGCGCTTAAGACCAAGACGTGCCCCGAGCTGACTAAACCAACATTGTATTGACACACGAGCTGTTGTCATGCGTGTAGGGGGAACCATTACTGTAACACCCGAAGCCATGGTGCCAAACTGTAGCCCGACCATCACCAGCGCATGCACGCTCCTAATTTACATCCACCGAGGGTGGCTCCAGCCGCCCGCCCCCGTCGGTCGATCCGTTCGTGTAAAGCTTGGTCAGGTCAAACAGCGGAGGATACAACCTGAGCGAGCTCTTGCGGTGCTCTCCAAAGTCAGCATATACCTGGTCTCTGTTGGTGCGCGAGAGGAACTGGATGGAGGCGCCTTTGGCGTCGCCGTTGGTGTCCCCGTGCGTGATCGACCCGTTTCCAAAGTTAAAACTGCGAGACACCCAGGGTGGTCGTGGTCGTGTGTGTGTACGGATATAGATGTTGTGCGGGCGAGTAATCGAGATCAGATCGGGTCAAGTCAGGACTGGGGGGAAGCATACACAGAGTAGACGTTGCGCATAAAGATGTCGCCGAGCAAAAAGTCGAGGTCGTGCGGAACGCCATCGAGTGGTGGTCGAAACGCGTTGATACAAACGGTGTATTGATCGTCCTGATTGGTGACCCTCACCGGGGAACTCAATTCCATGGGGTTGATCGGATACGGGATGTTCCTAACCTCACACCCGAGCGTGGGTCGTGTATTATCAGAGAGAGCAGGACAAAAGAAACGCACGCAAATGTGAATGACAGATTGACCTGTGCCAGACAGGGGACAAACCATGCGTCTTGATCGGTGGTCTTGACGTGCACTGATCCATTGAATTGGCTGTAGATTGCATTGACCGCGTCGGTTGGGATGTATGCCAGACTGGTCCCACTGTCAATCAACGCGATCGCCTGGTCTTTTTTCGTTCCTTTGACGGCCGAATTGAGAGGAAAGCGTTTGCCATTGACCGTCATAGCATCCATTGGGATTGTCCACCGGGATTCCGACGCTGGGGTGACAGGGACCTTGGGGGTGTAGGTGACGTTTTTGTATTTGGGATCGTATTCGCCGATGGAGAGGTAACCGCCTGCGGTGTCCTCGCCATCTTCGGACCGTTCGAGTGCCAAACCGAGAAAGTGGGGTGCCGAGGGGTTCTGTGCAAACAAGTTGGCTATGACGGACTGGCTGGACGTGTTCTTTGTCGTGCGTTCGAGAGCAGAAAGAGCGTTGAGGCCGAGTCCTAGAATACCTTCGGCGTCTTGATTGTATGCTTTGGAGACACTGAGAAATGCTTGGTCGTCGACCTGGTAATTACCGAAAGACACAGGGGAATAAGCGATGTTACCGAACGCGGAGCCGATGCCGTAGGTGAGGTTCACGGTCGTATTCGTCGTGCCGTTGAGCTTGAGCTTTTGGCCGCTGGTAACCCAAAGATCACTCGAGCCAGTGTCGATAATGAGGGTGAAGTCTGAAAGAAAGCTAAACAGGGTACAAACGGAAAAAATGTGTGTAGATACCGTGACCACCGACGTTGACCTTTCCGGTGTACTGATGTGCAAATAGTGAGTCTACCCATCTTGGGAGAGCAGGTTGACGTACCTCCATGTTGGAGTCGTTGATCAGAGTGTGATTATCGGATGACCCCTTGTCAGAATTTGAGGTTGTTTTCGCTGCGAACGAAAAGCCTCTAAAGGATGTGCTGGGATCACTGTCGGTATCATCGGAGAGAACGGACGCGTTGCTTGCCAGAAGCACGCTAGAGGAAAGGGCAAAAATAGTGGGCAAAAACATTACAGACTAGAAAATAAAACGTACAGTGGGCACGACGTTTTTATAAATTTTTAGCTGTATAGATGGATGTGTTAGAAACGCGACCGTGTTTCGGTTGGGACTATCGACGCACTGGCACTGGAGTTGGGCGAGCTACCAATCATAACCAAGGCTTCCCTTTTTGCGGATGTTGTGGTGCAACCAGGTCGGAAATCGGAGTCAAGACCGCATATTTAATGAAATATAAATTTATTAGTTTTATTTATGATCGTTGGACAGATCCGAACCGACAAAATCAGAACAACCGAAACGACCCGGTTTGGCCCATGGCAGTTCCTAATGGCCTGCCGTCACGCTGACAACACTAGATCAAAGCCAATTAAGTGAACCATTCTTTCGTGTGCCCACCACGCTGTGCGCAATATGGATGTCTTACTACCATCCCCTTCGATTTACCGCTGGGCAGTTTCCGCCGCCGCTCTACTCGCTTTCAAGTTCGTTGTAGACAAGGCGTCATCAATACGGTCAGCTTTTATGAAGATACAGTTCGTCCGCAAGCTTCATCTACGCCATTACCACTAACTTCAGCAGGAATTCCCCAGGTCAAGTATCGCTATGGGTCAGACCATTCAGTGCCCTGGTTCTCATGCTAGGTGATGCCTTCCCTGGGCCCGGCATGGGCGGACACTATGGCGGGAAGTTTTCGCGTGCGTGTCTGCTTTACATACCATTGCAAACTCGCGGGACATCTACATAGTATACAAGAAATTCGGAGCAACAGCCTTTGCGTCAGTTGACCTTTACGCCTCTCAGAACATATTCTGGTTCGCAGATCCCGAGGCAATAAAGCTTATCACCTCAGATCGACATACTTTCCGCAAGGACGTTGCTCAGTATGAAATCCTCAACTTTGGTGGAGGAAATATCATTAGTGTGGATGGATCCGACTGGAAGCGTCATCGTACAGTCACCATGTCTGCATTTAATGAGGTAAACCACACTGAATTTGACATGTATTCGTCTCATCCTTTTATCCCAAGTCAAATGTTGCGCTGGTCTGGTCAGAAAGCCTACATGTAATGGACGAATGGCTTGAACAGCTAGAAGCTGCTGGCCATGACGTCGCCGTGGATGTACTGTCAGCTATGACCCAGGTATGAGATACAAGTTAGGATTTATGGAGCTGCCATGAATTGGTCCAGGCGACACTTCTTGTAATCGCCACAGCTGGCTTTGGTGAACGGGTATCCTGGACCGCTGATTCGCAGGTGGAGCCACCACCCGGTTTCAAGCTTACTTTTCGATCTGCGTTTATGGACTCGGTCCATAATGTTATTTTCAAATTTTTGATCCCGGAATGGCTGTTACAACTCGTGTCGGTGATCAAGGTGCCTTATCTCTCCTCCCGTGCATTGCAGACCCGCCTTGCATTCAACGATTTGCGAGCCCACATACTTGATCTCATGGCTTCCGCTCGTGTCGAAATTACATCTGGTGACCGCTCCGCAGGACCCTCGGGCACAGCATTGTTACGAAATCTTGTCGAGGCCAACATGAATCAGAACCTATCGACAAAGATGCTGACCGAGGGAGAAATTCAGTCCAATATTTTTGTAAGTTCGCAGCTTGGACATCGTCGCTCGGCTCAGCTCAGCTCATCATGTGTAGGTTTTCCTTCTCGCAGGACACGGTTCGTTGGTATTCTTATCGTTCTTTCCATTTCAGAGACTGAAATACGGCTGTCACAGAGACTACAACTCATAACCTCTGCTTTACGTTTGTTTTATTGGCCCTTTACCCAGATTTCCAGCAAAAATTATATGAAGAAGTCATTCGCGTCTGGCCGGCAGATATACCGATTTCGCAGTTAATGACAGTGAGTTCTTGGCACCTTTCACGAGCAAGTTGACGATCAGAATTCCAACAGAGCCACAAGGAGTACATGGAAAAATTGGTTGGTTTCTGTGTTTTCTTTTGTCGAAGTAGTACTTGATGATGGCTCGTAAAGGAATACACCCTGGCATTCATCCGGGAAACGATGCGCATGTTTCCCTCCGAACCACGCTTACCAAGGGAAGTGTGTGTGGATTCTGTCCTGCCAGGCACCTACTTTTCTCCTGGATCGGAGAAGAATCTTTCTGTCGAAACGGGAAAATTTACGATGTCTATTCCGGCGGGGAGCCTCATCACCCTAGATATATGGGCACTACACATGAATAGTGAATGGCCCTACCGTCTCGAGCGAGATTTGTTGAACTAACCGCCTCGAATCGCAGCTCTGCATTGGGGCGAAGATGTCACAGAATTCAGACCTGATCGCTTCATTGACACCGCATCCTACCAATGGCCGAGAAACGCCTGTAAGCACACGTCACTCCTTGTTCAGAGTCCGTCAGAACTGACATGCTCCAGTCTTGCCGTTCTCGGGCGGAGCGAGGTCGTGCATCGGTCAGCGATTTGCGCTCGCTGTGATGATTGCTTTCATTGCAAGCGTCGTACGTCGGTACCATATCCGGGTTCCGGATGATCTTGTGAAAAAGCCTTTCGAGGAGCAGAAGAAGACTCTATTGAAATGGACCACTGGCATCTCATTGACACCGCTGAACGCGCGCGTGAAGCTATGCCGGCGGGTCTAGCTATACTTGGCTCGAACATATGCACGTGTTTGTTACATGTCCCTGTGCTTGTACTTTGCGTTCGGGATATTAGAAACTGTGTCGTACACTGCAAACACGTGCACCTCGTACGCTTATTAGATGGACCAAAGGACAAGCCCGGTTCAGGACCCTTATACACATACTGGCGCCGGCCGCTCCAGTTTGTCACTCCGCTTGAATGTGCAGTAGGTACTTGGATCTATAGTGGTTGCTAATAGTGCACCCCCCAAGTTAGTGATAATCAGCGTGAAATGGCCCACTTCACGATCTGCAACGCCGTTACCATTCATTCAAAACAGTGCATAAAAATGCACATGTGTCGAGTAGCATAGTGGCGGCGTATTTATTGAATGCCGACCCGGGGTAGGTGATAGTACAAGACAAGACAAAGACGAGCTTCGTACTGGTACATTGGCGAGTGAAGCATGATATCAATCATTCTTGGACTGGAGGTATGATGCTTGCCTTTCCTTGGCCACTTTTTCCTGGACTAGATGCGATTGCTCTTCAGTAAGCAGGACGAGATCGTGCTTCAAAAGCTTGAACGAGCCCCCCTTCGGAAATCCCCGTGTACGAGCCTCTGCATCATCATTCACCTCTTCCAATTTCTGGGCAGGCGAGGATCATCGTAAGAAGGCTCTTGGAGAAACAGCCCACGTACCACGACGAGGGACTTCTTGACACCAAAGAGGGGATCACTCGTGACATAATGACACTGCTCTGGATAGAGCGACGTGACGAGTTTGTGGTAACCAGAAGCTTGCACCATCATATGCAAGTGGCTTGGACGGAAGTTGTGACGGCCTTGGGAGAGAAGTAGTTGACCGACAGGCCCCTTTCAAACATAATTCGCCATGGATCAGAAAAGCAAATGAAATACTCACGTCAGGTGAAATAGCATAAGGATGAGGAACAATGGCACGAAAGCCAAAGCTGCCGTCTTCTGCCGTGCGCATTCGTCCACGGCAGTCCGGTTTGACCCTGTCAACGTATTGTGTATCGTAGAACCCTGATGAGAGTGAGTATGTAGGTTATGGTGGATAGGAATGCATCAGATCGTGGCTATACCTTTGTCGTCTGCTTCCCATGAGTCGATGATGGCACCTGAGATGGGCTTTCCCTCTGTCGTCAAGACCCTCCCCTCCACGTACATGTACTCTCCTTTTCCCTCGGATGCAATCGATCCCCCATGTTCGACTGGATGCCACTGTAAGGTTGTTGGTATCATAAGCGCGCGTAAAGACTCACCGTCCTCGGCATCGATGGTGTAGTAAGGACCCAAATAACTGCTTTCTGTCGCACCCCCCGTGACCGGGTTGTTGAGAGAGTCGATCAAGGCAAATACACCAAACACCTTGGATAGGAGGGCTATCTGAGGTGTGCCCCCTTGACCAATGTGAGCTAAGAACTCGACTGCGGCCGTCCACTCGTCTGTGGAAAGGCTATCCATCGAACGGTTGGGTTCTCATGCTCTGATCTCGCAGAGAAACTACGCACTTTGTCTCCTTGAAAAATGCATGAAGATGCTTGACGAGGTGCTGGAATATGAACTTGTGTCGACTGGATTGAACTGAGCGGAGCACGAGGATCGGGATCGGGCCACTTACGGGTTCTGCGTCTGCCCAATTATGAGCAAGAGGTTTGCTGTAATGGTATCAGGGCCATCAGGCAGCTGATGGGGTCAGGGTGAGTCGGCAATGGAGGTGATTTAGCACATCGAAGGAGCGAACCGGGAGAGGAATGCCCGGAGGTGGTATGCCATTCGGTTCATTGCGTTTGACCATTTTATGAGGCTGAATGAAGGCGTCAAGGGCCATGCTAAATGACTATGGTTTGGATGAGGGGATGCAAAGCGCTGGGGAATACGACCAGGTCCTGTTTTATACCTCCGATCTCACTTATAGAGGAAATATTGGCAAGCACGATTCGAGATCTCTCCCTTCGTGCCAAGGTCAAGCATGTTCCAAGTCCAAAGCCAGAGGCCACTGACGTAGTTATCCGCGCGTTCAAGTCAAACCGAGTTGAGATCCTGAGGCGAGCTTTCCTTCTATGTGCTATATTTCCGCTTCTATCCTCGCGTATACGGTCGACTCCCTCATAACCCATACTACCCTGCCGTCCTAACGAGTATGAGTTATAAGGATCTGTGGCGTATCTATTTGGTTGACAGTCGGCGTCTGCCACCTACTGCACAGGCTTCGAACCTGGTGTCACGCCTTGTTCATTTCCGCTTTAGAACATTCCAGAACCTATGTCATGAGACGTCATCCTATGTCATACATCTAGACCCTACGTCATAGCTACGTCATAGCACATGTATACTAATATATAAGTAGAGGTAATACCCTGTAACGAATCCCTAGTTGCAGAATAGTATCACTTTTACGATCATTTGGGCATTTTCAGCCTAGGTGTGAGTTTAAGGTGTAACATTATTCTGCAACTACTCTCTCAACCCTTCTCCACCCTTTTATCTTTGCCCTCGTATTGCTGCTTAAGCATACGAGCGACCCATCACATTACTTCCTCCTCTACGCTGGTGCCCCCGACGTACTAGTGTTACAACCTCAAATCGCTGTATTATATGCGGATCCCAGTGTTAAGGGAGAACTGTTGAGTGCGCAAAGCTCAGGGACTAGCACCCTAGATCCATGCTATTCATACACTCGTCCAGCGTATTAAATAAGGATAAAGTTGCTATATACCCCAAAGTGCACTAGGGGTGGTTCTCAGGTGACATTGACCTGAGTGTATCCAGGAGGAGACGATACCTGTCCTCTGTGGTTTGCATGATCACCACTCAGCCTTTGTGCTGTAAATGTCATGCAGAATTTCCACCCGACAATCGTCCTGCATCCTAGCAACTTCTCCCCTTTCCCCTGTGTATCAGCCTCTCCCCCTTCCTCCTCCATTTTCACCTCTTGCGGATCAAGATTCTGATTTACAGAGTCCTTCTGAAGACAGGACACCCTCCTCACCCTACTCCCGCGTTCAGTACCCATGTGCTCCAATAGCCGGGTACATTGTGAACCCCTCTTTCTCCTTCACCCCCAACGTCCAACAGCCATGGCCTCAGATGAACTCACCGGGTCCATGTGGGCCCCTCGACACCTACCTATGTTCTCCCCTGAGGTCTCTCCTCAGGTCACCCCCACGCCAACGCCCGGTCCCTCAAGGACCACCACAATCACCACAAATGACGGGTCAGACACCCACACTGACTACGTCTCAAGCTACCTCTTCTGGTATAGGATGTATCAGGAGAATCCCTCCCAGGCTGGCCCGCAGCCTCAACCACCCCGTCTCGCCCCTCCTCCCCTCCCTCCCCTCTCCTCTGTTGGTGTCCAGTCGGCGAATTGGACACCTGTGACCTCTCGTGCGGCTGCACCGTGACCCCAATCTCCCTTCATAGCAAATTTGCGAAGGCCCATTATGGTCTCACCCACTCCGCAAAGGGCATTTCCATCGCCCCCTCTCCCACCTTCCTTGCTGACTACCAAGAGCCGAAAACCGCTCAGAAAGTCCATTGTAAATAAACCAGATATTTACGATGGATGAAAAGAAACATTCGTCCAGTGGGCCCGCCAAATGGGTCTATATCTTCAAGGGTTCGACAGGTCCCCATCGAACAAAGAGGCAATATTAATTGTCCTCTCTTTCATGAAAGGGGACAACCCAGCAGGTCGGTTTGCCGATCTATATGCATTAGAAGATCTTCCCCTGGGGGAGACATTAAAAGACTTCCAAAAGTGCTTAGAGCACACGTTCCAATCCGCGGCCCTCAATAGACAGGCTGAAAAGAAGCTCCTGGCCATCAAACAGGAGCGAAGTGAAACCATCAAAGATTTCTTCGTACAGATGAAACACCTGTCGATAGAGGCAGGTTGGAACACAAGGACACACAGGCGAATGCTCGTCAACCTCATGCGGGATGGAATCTGCAATGAGGTAGTGGAGTACATAGAAAGGGCTTTCCCCCAATACTTGGACAACATGGAGTTTGAGTTATGGGAAGAAGCATTAACAAAGGCTGATCAGGTATTGGCTGAAATTAACAAAAGAAAAAAGGGAAGCGGATATTTCACCCACTTCAGACAACAAGGGTCCCCGATGGGAAACCCCTCCAGTACCCCTCACTATATGTGAGATGCGGGAATGAGTGGTACCGCCCAGAAGGTGCCCACACCTCGTCCTCTCCCCACTCCACCGACATTGAGCCCTCAGGCTCCTCCCCCCACTGCAATCCCCGCCAACCAAACTGGCACATTTGGAGGCCAAGGAGTCCCAATGGACTTAAGTGCTGCATGTATAAAAGGAGTATGTGTCAGGTGCGGAAAGCCCTGGCCATGCAAAGACCACTTCCGCCTGCGACAGCAGATGCGCAAAGTGGCAACCAAGGAAACGGCGCTAGATGCCATAATGAAACAGTTGGAGGAGATGAAGGCCGAGAATAGGGCCTTGAAGGAAAAATTTGAGGATTTTGTAAAAAGAGATTAGCTAAGAGTCAGGCTGGTCTCTGTAATGTAGTAGCATCAAAAAATAAATATGCTGTTCTCACAATTGATGCTATGAGTGACTCAGAAAGTGAGAAAATCCCCCAACCAATGGAAGAAATAGTACAGACGTTGCCTGTATGAAGGTCTTCCAAACACGCCAAGATCCCCACCAGAGGATCTAAGTTAGCCGCAGGCTTAGATCTTTACACATCCGAAGAAAAAGAAATCCCAGCCCTAGCACAGGCTGTCGTAAACACCAATATACAATGTGCTATTCCTGAAAATGCATATGGCCGGATTGCTCCAAGGAGCGGACTAGCAGTAAAAAACAACATACATGTCGGAGCAGGAGTAGTAGATTCCGATTATCAAGGGGACGTTATGGTCCTATTAATAAACCAAGGAATGAAGTCATTCAAAGTCCAGAAAGGCAATAAAATCACCCAACTGGTAATCGAAAAAATCCACATGCTCAAAGTAGTTGAGGTAGCAGAATTACCGATGACAAAAAGAGCTGATCAAGGATTCGGGTCAACAGGACTTCGAAAGGTAGACATAAAACCTTGAAGTATCCTCCGGAGAGATGACAATTCAGAGGACGCTCCGCAAAGGGAATCCTCTAAAGGTTCCTCTTTATCCAAAAGTAAGTCCAAAGTTACAAACAGACGGAACTGGATAAATACAGTCGACCCTTGGTCTACGATGTGGATCAAAAAACAGATAAACAAACGATCTGCGAAGAAAGCCAAGGAACTTCTCAGAGAATTTGTTCATCATGAACGACAAAATGAGATCGACGATGACTTGTTGATCTGTTTGAAATTGACGGAATTGGAGATCGCACAATTAGCCTTACGAGAACTCCAATGGAAACCAATTTGAACAGACAGGAGACAAGAAAAGAAGTTGAACTCACTCGAAAAAGATGTGAGGATCAAATTCGATGACAATCAAGAATTCCTCGTTACTGCCCTCATAGACTCCGGCTGCACGGGATCCAGTATTGACAAAACTTTCATGAAAGAAAAGGGAGTCTCTATTCATAAACTCCCAAAGTCGATCCCAGTGTATAATGCCGACGGAACATCAAATGTGGCAGGAAACATCGAGGAATTCGTGATCGTACAACTCATCGTAGATGATCGACGAGAAAGGGTCCCATTGGCAATCACCACCCTTGGGACAAATCCTATCTTCCTAGGGCATGACTGGTTAAAAAGAAACAACCCAAATATAGACTGGTCACAAGGTTTAGTAACATTCCCGACTGAACCGTTGCCCTCATCCAACCTCGACGACGACGAAACAGAAAGAATGTTCATGATTGACATGCATAAATACTGTAACGTGTCAACCAAAATTGCCGCAGCAGCCAATCAAGCTAAGGCAAAACAAACCTTCAAGGAAGTGGTCCCAAAAGAATATTACGATTACGAGGATGTGTTCGCCAAGGAAACGTTTGACGAACTTCCCCCTCATCATCCATGGGACCACACAATAGAGCTTCTACTGGGAGATCATTCAATAGATTGTAAAACATACAATTTATCCCCAGTAGAACAAAAAGAATTAGATGACTTCCTTGAAGAAAATTTAAAGTCAGGGCGGATCTGCCCGTCAAAGTCCCCATTCACATCCCCCTTCTTCTTTGTAAAGAAAAAAGATGGATGATTGAGACTGGTATAAGACTATCGTAAATTAAACTCAATCACCATCCGAAACAGATACCCCCTCCCTTTAATAAATGAGTTGGTGGACAAACTATGAAAAGCAAAATACTTCACCAAACTTGATATCTGTTGGGGGTATAACAACATCCGAATGAAAGAAGGAGATGAATGGAAGGCAGCCTTCCGTACCAATAAGGGACTTTTCAAGCCCTTGGTAATGTTCTTTGGGTTGACAAATTCACCCACCACCTTTCAGACATATATGAATCACTTGTTCCGACAATTGATCAACCAAGGACAAGTAATTGTATATATGGATGATATAATGATATATTCGACAACACTCGAAGAACACAGAAAGGTAGTACAAGAAGTGCTGCAGATCCTCAGAGATAACAAGCTGTTGGTAAAGCACGACAAATGCGACTTTGAAGCCACACACACCGAATACCTGGGATTAATAGTCTCAGAAAACAAAGTCGCTATGGATCCCACGAAAACACAAGCAATTGAATCCTGGCCCGAACCAATGACCAGGAAACAATTAAGAGGATTTTTGGGATTTCTAAACTTCTACTGACAGTTTGTAAAGGATTTCTCATCCATCGCAAAACCATTAAATACATTGACATCAGAAAAAAAAGACTTCACATGGGAAGCCGAACATACAGTCGCTTTCAAAAGGCTGAAGGAGGCATTGCTATCAGCCAATACCCTCGCAATGCCAAACAATGAAGACCCATATTGCATAGAAACCAATGGATCAGGAATAGGATTGGGAGCCATACTCTCCCAAAAACAAAACAATGTTTGGAAACCCATAGCCTTCACATCTCGTTCACTCCTTGAAGCAGAACGCAACTATCACGCCAGTGATTTAGAAATGACAGGCGTAATTTTCACATTAAAAGAGTGGCGACACTATCTGCTTGGCACCAAACATCCTTTCAAGATCTGGACGGATCATAAGAATCTGGAGTTCTTCCGTAAACCTCAGGATCTATCCCGAAGACAAGCCCGATGGCAATGGGATGTCCAAGAGTACGACTTCATATTCGTACACCGTCCAGGAAAAACAAATCCGGCCGATCCTCTGTCCAGGAGGCCAGATTATGAAAAGGGGGTAGAACTCGACAACACCAGTTCAATCCTCCTACCAAAACATCTCTTTAATCCCGAAGGAGCAGAAGTAGTACGAAACCTCACCACCAATGAGCAGAAAATAAAAAATGCTCAAAACATGGTGGAAGCAGGAGTACGAAAGGCCCTAAAAGAAAAACAAGGACATTGGAGTGTCAACAATGAAGGGATAATTCAATGGAAGGACAAATTATACGTACCAAATCTCCCTTCATTACGAAATTCGCTACTCCAACAATTCCATGATCACCCCATTGCGGGTCATCCCGGAGAAAAGCGAACACACTCCCTACTACATGGCACCTACCATTGGCCATCAATGAGGCAAGATGTCCAAGCATTCGTCAAAGGATGCCCAACCTGTCAACGAACCAAACCAAAAACCGTTGAACACACAACACCCCTCCACCCCCATGAAACCCCAAAAAACCCATGGGAAGTAATTTCAGTTGACATTATTGGGCCACTACCCGAATCAAAAGGATATAATGCAATATTGGTAGTGGTAGACAAATTCTCTAAGATGGTCCACGCATTTCCAACCACGAATAATACAACCTTGAAAGCGGTAGCAGAAATCTATCGAGATAACATCTTCAAATTACATGGAATGCCCAAGAAGATCATATCTGATCAAGGATCACAATTTGTATCGACTTTCATAAGGGACCTATCCGCCTTACTACGAATAGAACTCAATCCGTCCACAGCCTACCATCCCCAAACTGATGGACAAACAGAAAGAATGAATGCGGTGATCGAACAATATTTAAGGATTTATGTAAATTATAGACAAACGGATTGGGCAGATTGGTTAGCAATAGCAGAATTTGCAATCAATCAAAGAACAAATGAATCAATGGGATTTTCACCTTTTGTATTAAATTATGGACACCAACCTACTATATGAACGAATCATAGAGTACAACCAAGAAACGAATCAGTGGAACAATTTGTAAAACACATGATAGAGACAAGAAAGGTAGCAGAAGAAGCTATCAAAAAGGCAGGAGAAAAAATGAAGAAAAATCATGACAAAAGAGCAAAAGAAAAACCCAATTTCCAAGAAGGCGATCTAGTCTTAATCAACGCCAACTACATAAAGACAGATCGACCTATGAAGAAGTTGGATGATTGGTACTACGGACCTTTTAAAGTGATAAAGAAAGTAGGACAAGGAGCGTATAAATTAAAATTGGATCCAAAATGGAAAGAGATACACCCAGTAATCAACGAATCACGAATATTCCCTTACCACAAACCCTCTTCAACAATCCAACAAACAATACCCCCAATCCCCGATGTTATAGATGGCATAGAAGAATACGAAGTAGAAAGAATACTCGATTCAAGAGTAAAGCGAGGACAATTGGAATACCTGGTTCATTGGAAGGGTTTTTCTAGAGAAGAACGAGAATGGATCAAAGCACCCAAATTAGTTCATGTGGCAGGAGCAATAAAGGAATTCCACCACCAAAATTCCGATGCACCATGAGCACATATAACAATTCCTGCTCGAACCAATCAGATAACTTCGTCTGATTCTTCATGCTTGTGCCCCATCTGTCGTAAAGAACCGCTACCGATCCCAACTACCTCAATCCTCGCGTCACCCGACTTTCTAAGCTTCCAAAAGACAATATCACGCTGTCTGGGACATCTGGCCATGAAAAGGGGGTAATGTCACACCTTGTTCATTTCCACTTTAGAACATTCCAGAACCTACGTCATGAGACGTCATCCTACATCATACATCTAGACTCTACATCATAGCTACATCATAGCACATGTATACTAATATATAAGTAGAGGTAATACCCTGTAACGAATCCCTAGTTGCAGAATAGTATCACTTTTACGATCATTTGGGCATTTTCAGCCTAGGTGTGAGTTTAAGGCATAACACCTGGCTTCGACCAAGGTCCAATTTGAATGCCACTACCAGATAAGTGTCTGAAGCGACTAGCTTCCTTGACCGCGGTCAAATCCTCAGCTCCCACTATATGGCAACATGAGCACCCCTTTTGTCCACGGTTGTCGAAAGCGGTACTCGACAGGTGAGTCAAACAAGTACATTGACTTTAAGTGACAAAGCAACCTGCTAAGCCTGGAATTCAAAGCATTTGATGGCAGTGCTGCAGAGGTGCATAAGATTATGGGTGCAATGAGAGGACATAAAGGAAAATACTGGGTGGCATGCATGTGCTGGAGTGAACACTGCTCTTGGACTGACTGCTGCAATGGGGCAACTGGTGGGTCTCCTGGACACTTATATCTTGCATGCTTTTGACTGGCTTAATGCAACCCTGACACAGCTGTATTAACAGGTTTTTAGAACTTGGTGGATGATTCAGGTGGCTGGGGGTGCTCGTGCTGTCTGCTGTGGCTACCTGGTGTCTGGCTAGCAGCCCTGTTTCGGATTTCTGCACCTGCCATCGTTATCTCGATGAACTTTGCACTCGCAGTGGCATTCTATCAGTTTGTAGAGGGAGAAAGGAACAGCTATTCCCATAGCATCTTTGCCAGTACAGTTGAAATGCTCATAATGCATACAAAAATTTCACAATGCATATTAGGATTTCATACACTCTCGACTAAAATAATTAGGATTTTTGATAAGCACAGTGGGCAGGCGAGACAAGTGGTAACGGTCGTTTGGACACGGGGAGCGACTGATGCAGCAGTGAATTCAATTGAGCACAGTGGAGATACGACATGAGCAGCAGTGCTCAAAGAAACATGACAAGGCAGCAAGGCAGCGCTGGTGTTCAGATAAATGCAAGTCTATTCAAGGTATCATTTAGCAATAGTGGGCAATATCTCTGGCACGTACTCGTACCAGCTAGCGGACTGGCCCAAACAGGTCTTTGAGTGATTATGTAAGAAGTGAGCTGTCCCCGTGGCAACATTTGTCCATGTTTTTAATCAAGTTGTTCAATGCTGCACCTTCTCTCTCCCAGCAAGGAGTGCAGACCAACAAGTGCAAGGAGTCCTGCAAGAAGCCCTGGGCCAGCTCAGGCTTGGGCTCCAGCTCACCGTAACGACGATGCGACGACGACGCACGATGACATGAGTATGAATGATGTGACCTCGATGTGACCATGATGCATAATGACTCGATGACGACGATGATCCAGTGATGGCGATGGTGCAGGGTTTGTGCCACCTGCCACCATCCTGTGCCTACTCCTGCGATAACGACGATGGCGTGCCTATAGCCAATGCCGTGACGGTGACCAGGGAATGACGACGGCAATGATGGAGACACTCCTCGAGTATCCCCATGCCAGATGATGGTGTGTGGCCAGTGATGAAGACGACAAGGACGGAAACATGTCACCACTGCTCAACGATGACGACGGTGCAAGGTGTGTAGCAGAACACACTGAGCCAATGCGACCACAGTGTGAAGAGGACGGCAATGCGTGCCATTACTGCATGACGACAACAACAATGATGCTACGAAGAGTATGGTCATTGTCATTAGCCAATGCCATCATGGCACGACAAGGATGGCTAGGGTGACATGTTTACACTTACAGTAGTACCATTAGACTTCTTCCTTTTGTTCTGAATCAATTTACTGTATCTCATGATATTTATTTGTCTTCCGTGTTTTTCTAGTGAGGCACATCGGCAAAAGTGCAACAAGCATGACCAAGGCCAAAAAAGAAATTGTCAAATTCATGGTGCCCTCCTGGAGCAACCCAGGGCATGAGTTGTGAGGGTGGGATTGCCTCACAGCAGAACACAGGTCATGGGCCTTGCTTGCTGACATGCTCAAAGACCCCAAGAGGCAGGTAGTTGCAAGGCTCATGTACAATCCCAAAGAGGCTGCATGAGGAATGGGCATGGTGGAAGTGAAAAGTGAAACCATTGGGCAGACAGGTGGAGGCATGGGAAAGAGACATGCAGTAGTTGTCTATGTGCTTGGCTGATGCCTCATGGATGTACTATAGTGACAAGGCAGCTCCTTACATACATTTTTTCCTATAGTGCACTTTTGCTGGTACAAGTTTTTTTTTTCTTGCCATCTCATCTTGCTACTCTTCTACTTGCCATTGGATCCAACTTCACCTGCATAGTCTAACTTTCTAACAAGGACCAGACATTCATAACTCACTGTCTCCAAGGACATTATATAGGCCATAGATGTTATAATAGACCCAGGTGGGACCTAACACAATCCCTTAATCACTTAGAAAGGAGTACAAGGTTGAGGGTTTAGTCTAGCAACTACTAACTGAGGGACAAGGATTCACTTGAGAGGTATTCCTCAAAAGAAACAAAGAAGTTGGGCAAGTGATAAGTCTCCAACAGCAAGATGTGAGAGGTCAAGCATTCACTCAAGGATAGAACAAGGATCACAAGGTATATTCCAAGGACTAAAGACAAGAGAAAACAAGAAAGAAAGGAAAGAACAAGAGTCAGAAATGAAAGACAAAGGAAAGCTATTTATATGTTATTGTACAGCTGGTTTAGAATAGGCATAGAAGGTCATGGAAAGTTATGGAAAGATATGGAAGTTTGGGGTAAGATTATGTACTGACAAAGCATTGGGATTATAACTTAGTGAGGATGAGTCAGTGCATTAGTAAGAAAAGAAATAAGGATCAAATGAGGGTTGAACTCTTGCTTTGACTCAGTATAAAGAATAAGAAAGAAGATAGTCAAGGGAAATGTAACATTACCCCCTTAGTAAGAGTTGAGACTCTATTGAAACAATTATTAGAAATCTCTATAAGAAGCACTAGGAGATCCAATGATGTTTTCCCATTTGACATTGTCTATGATGTCATTACTGTAGTTTAGAGAGAAAGAATGAGATGGAGTGTGTGGACAAGAAGGAGTAAAGGTGGAAATTGCCTATGGTGATGCAGGTGAATCTTTGCATGATATAATTTCAACTGCCAGAAGACTAAGAAGATCTTGGAAGATCAGGAAAAGTGAATGGTAATACTGAAGGAGGAATGGGTGGCAACATAAAGAGTATCAATTGGCTATATGACCAAGTGCCCAATAAAGGTAGGTTGAGTATTGGAAGAAATGGCAGGTAGTATGAATAAGGCCTAGGCAGTGACATTGAAAATATGCTTTGTGATAGTAGAGATGGTCAGAGCTTAATTATTGTAGGCTATCAAATCCTCTCCACCAGTTATCTATTCATTCAAGAACATTAAGGATTTTATCATCAAGGAGGAAGAAAGATGCAGAGGGAATGCCAATAACAACTGATGTGTTTATAGAGGCAGCCAGCTCTTGAATGTACTAATTGATGTCTGTGAGGAATTTCTCCAGTTGCATTTAGTGGATGAGATTAAGGAGTTCCTGATTCAAGATCCTGTAGATCTGTTTTATAGTTTGGGAAACATAGGCAGTGAATGCATTGTGTTCATGGAGGTTGAAAATTCTGTTTAATTGTTGAGTTTGCATTAGGCAGTAATAGATACAATTGAAGAAAGAGCCCATATTCAAGTGGGTGTTAATTGAAATGTTAAGGTGGAAGTTGGAGATGTGGATTAAAATATTGGTTGTATATGCTAAATCTGGATCTTCATCATGGAGTTGGTGGATATGGATAGGGAGGTCTACAGTGATAACTTCAGGATGTGTCTTAGCCAGGAGTTCAAAAAAGATAGTGGTGATAGAAATGGAGGTAAGAAAGTTATTCTCATTGGTAAGGGTGATAGACTTCCATCTTAGGAAGGTGAGAGTAGAAGATGGTTCTGTGGTTGAGAAAAGTGATGAGAAAGAGGATAAGATGGTGACTGAAGCAGCATAGAGGTTTTGGATCATTTTTGGAATGAAGAGATGGGAGTTGAGAGTTAAAAGCAGATGGAAGAAAAGAAGGTTGGATGTTATTTTTTATAGTTCAGAAGGATGGACTGTAAATTTTTTAAATTCTGCTCTGGGATCCAAGAGTTTTTTTTGGGAGAATATCTTTTTCATTGGATTAGGAAGAAGTGGAATGATGGAACTTCATGGTATTGTAAAATTTTCTCTATTTCATATTCTTCTTCACTATCTATAAGGTCTAGTGGTGGTATAGGGAAGTTTTTGCCATAAATGGCATTTTTGTGATAAGAGATGAGAAGAAAAGCATGAAAAATGGGGTGGATTTTCCAAGTTTTTGAAAGGTAGAGTTGGTAGGTGATAGAAGATAGGACTTTAGTGACAATGAAAGGACCTTCTCTCTTAGATGCAAATTTAGAATTTACAATTGATCTTTTGAGGTTTCTGGCTTCTAACCAGATCTTGTCTCCTTTGGTAAAAGGAGTGAAATGTAAACAGAAATAAGATGCCATAACTTGTTGTGTAAGTTCATGAGCTGCTAAGGCTTTATTTCAGGCTGCTGAGAGAGCTTTGATATATTTTTTAGCTACAGATATGTCAGATGTGGTGATTATTATCTGAAGGGCATAAGATTTATAGTCCATCATAAGGAAGAACAGGGATTGATTGGTGATGGAGTGAGAATAGTGGTTATGTGTGAATTCCATGTGGGAGATTTTTTTGGACCAAGAGATTGTTATGAACACTATGTATCTCCCTTATTTTATTTTTATTTTCCTATCATTTTTTCTTTATTCTCCTTTTTATTCCCTCCAACTTGAGTCTTCACAGGTCATGTGACTTACACAGCCACATCACATGACAAGTCACATGATGGACACATCCAAATCTATAACATCATAGTTCAAATCCATCAATATAGCCAATAATCTAGACTTTTATCTTTTATCACTTATCTATGACATTATATCCTTAACCCTGGTGCAGCCCTTATCTCAAGATAGTGACTCATCAAAGCACAGCACTGACTCATTGCTCAGTCAGCAACCCATAGTCCTACTTTGTCAAGCCAATGGCACAAGTTACTCTTATCTTATATTATATGCAAGGGTTAGATTAGTTATCTCTGACTAATAGGATATGATCCAGTTATCTATTTATGTGCCCTCATGTAATTCAAGCTCTGCTTCAGAGTTCTAATTGAATAGTATATAAGGTAGTCAAACTGGAGGCATTCTCCCCAGTCTTGTTCTCTTTGGAGTTTTCTTCACTTTTTATTGGATAATTTCCACT
Organism: Guyanaporus albipodus; assembly: GCA_038088995.1. Lineage (NCBI taxonomy): Eukaryota > Fungi > Basidiomycota > Agaricomycetes > Boletales > Boletaceae > Guyanaporus > Guyanaporus albipodus. The sequence continues at coordinate 36,814 of JBBPKA010000083.1, read as the reverse complement.
GTCCAGAGATATAGTGGCAGATTTCCTGGACATCTGGACTTAGGTTGACATTTACTTCAGCACCACCAATCCTATTGTTTTATTACATACAATTGATATTGCCTTTGAAGTCTAATAAGATCCAAATAGTAAGTTGGCCATTTTATTAGGACAAAACTTTCCTCTACTCCACCTCTGCCTTACCACCTCTTGCTTATGGGCTTATTCTTCATCAGGATTGAACACCACCTTTGTCAAAGACACTTCATCATTAACACTTACTCTATTCTATATCAACCAAGTTAGCTATCAGTTAGTAACACTTGGTGCAGGACATAAGATGAGACTAGCACTTACTGGCCTAAATGTCCACCCTCTCACAAGTTACTTTTGGTGCCTTATACACCAGGAATATTGGATAAAAAGTCCTAATTGCAGTTGTAAAGAAGAAAGACATTCCCCTTACTTGATATTGACCAGTTGTATATAGCCATTAGAAAATAGCTGACATTAGCATAGGATTAACCAAGACTACAAGCCAAACAAAGAGCTTCACCAAGTCATCTAGGAATACAACAGAGTTGAGTCTTGCTTCTTATCCATTCCATTGAATATTGATTTAAACAATATTAAACTGAAAGACTATGAGTAGCAACTAGCTTGCTCACTATCACCACTTAATTATGAGACCACTCCAAACTGGCTTGATTGGTTCCCCCATTCACCAGCATACTTGACATTTCAGAGGTCACTGACACCCCTAAGCCAACTATTAGATTAGTACTTTATGAGAATAGCTCCATATCCCATATCACAACTACCCTCCATCCACATCCAATTTTTACTCTTTAACTGCATGTCATCTAACTATCACCTGCATGTACCTACCTCTAACACCATCTACCATGGATCAGATACCACTGCTATTGGTTCTGGTATCTACAAACTTTTGCATAAAATATAAGTCAATGCAGATGTCAACTATATTATTTGAGAAAGAATTCAATTGGGCTTACAACAGCTTGCCATTGCTGAACACAAACAGAGACAGCCAAGTTATAATCTACCATCATATAGACACCACCTCTACCAAGTACCAGTTAGAGAGAGATATTTCCATTCTTATCCTTCTACTAATCATACTTGGATTTATTCTTACAACCCTGGTGTTAACTTTGGTCCTTGTACCTCTGTTCTATGCCCTTATCTCCTCCTCAACTTACCTCACCATTACTGCCACTACTATGATAGACACTAGATCTATCATAGTTGAATCTAGGACTCCTTCTCCTTATCATAATAGAATTCCTCTTATCTGCCAAAACATAGTTGAAAACTTGAGAGAATACTTTCAAGCACCTCAACAACTACTTCAACATCTTTGCCCTATCCCAAGGCAAAGACAACAGAAAATTCTTGAAGCTTATATTAAAAGAGCCTGACAGATTAGAGCTCATGTGGCACAAGTAGAAATTAATCTCACTTCAAGACCTACTACCACTGAATAATTCTTTTCAGAAGAAAGAATCCTTCATAAAGATAAATAAATCTCACATTCACACTTCTCACCCTTATCCTTACAATACTCATTTACTTCACAGCAATTGTCATTTCAACAATTTCCAAGAATGAAGACCAATCTGTCTCTATCCATTTCTCCTTTAAAGCTCCAAATTACATCTATAGATTTATCATTGAATCACCAGTATCTGTTGATCTTAACATTGCTGACAACTCTTGAAATAACAATGATAATAACAATTGGTAATTGATGAATGCCCTCCTCATCATAGCCATCCTCTTTATTGTTATTCTTCTTATCTCATCTCTTATCACTTGTATCTGATGCTTTCATCAAGAAACTCAAGATATTGAAGCTTACTCTTTTCAAGATATAGAAATTCCACCTCTTCAAATCCCACCTAGAGCAATAGTGACCAGCTGGCTACTATTGCATATTAACTCTGTGACTTCATTATATTCCATGGTATACACTAAGAGAGATATACAAATACAGTAGTTCATTAAACAATTAACTCTCTGAGTTAATAAAAAAATATTTCCTATCCAACATGTCTAACTCAGCCTTATCCAGTGCTACTGCTCCAATAGCACACATTACCCAGCAAGAATGGATAGCTGTTTTCAATATATTACAAAATACAGAATAGCAGCTTATCCAAGTAAATGCCAATAGAACCAGATTAGAAGCAGATCTCAGAACTGTAGCTCAACAACTTACTAATGCAGTTACTGCTCAACAAGAAGCTGAGAACTGCTCTAAACAACTTCTTGGTCTACACCAATGGGCACAAACCACTGCTCATGGACATAAACCTCCTCAACCATTTGCAGGATCTTCAAAGATAGAAGTATTTTCAGACCCTAAAATTTATAATGAATCTTCATCAAAATTTGAAAAATGGTAGATAAAAATCAAGGCATGAATTGACTGCAATTCCAAACAGTTTACCAACTTGATCCTAAGTATGGCTAAAACAGAAACCTTTATCACTGAAGTAAACATCAAAGCATGTGCCTATGCAATTCTGTCAAGATTAAAAGGATTCAAAGGATCACACTTTGCTGAAGTAGAAATTGCTAAACTTGTAGATCAAACCTCAAATCTCACAAGCTGGCAATGCCTAACAAGAAAGATCAAAGAAACCTTCTGTCCTCAGTTATAAAAGAACTGGGCAATTAGAGAGATCAGCCAATTTAGGCAAGATTGTCTTTCAACCAATGCATTTGTGTTGAAATGGCAAACTCTCTTCCATCAATTTGATATTCCAAATCAATTTGGAGTTTGGTTACTTGAGAACAATATAAGAAAGGACACTATAGAAGAAATGTTCTAAATCAAACAATAAAAACATTCAGTGGAAGAAATGATCCAAACCATTCAACAAATCAGTTATACAAAAGAAGAGTATTGCCTTTTCTCTCAACCAAAGAAAATTTCTTCATATCAATCTAGACATGATGAATATGTTATAGATATAGATGCATTAGAAATTGCAAAATGCTATAACTGCAAAGAAGAAGGACACTGGGCAAACAAGTGCTCAAAAGAATATTGTATATGTTATAAAACAGGAAGACATTCACACCTTTGCAAGTTTCATCCAATGAACAGACCAAAGTTTGTGAAAGAACTTAGATCAAAAGATAAGTCCAAAGGTAAGGACAGAAAATTCAATAAGTCAAGGAAAGTCTGAGCCTTAGATACAGATTCTAATTCTGACTCTAAATCAGAAAACAAAGATCTTCCTTATGCTGTTAAAGGCATGAACTATGAAGAAATAAAGGCATTCTTTTTTGATATGAAAGATTCTGAACATAAGAGAAAAGTCCCTCAGGCTTAAATCCTTGGGATGTTCAAGTCTGCAAAACTATTTCTGAACAAACTATACAAACTCCATTACTTTTAAAACTACCAATCAGAAAAACAACTGAAAATGCAAAAATTCCAATCCACAGATTACAACATGTCACAGAACTAGATCTTTATTCATCTGAATCTAAAGATATTCTACCAGGACAGCAATCTGTCATCAATACTAATATCCAAGTGGCAATACCTTTAGATGCTTATAGAAGAATCACCTCTAGAAGTGGCCTAGCTGTTAAATCCAGAATCCACACCAGTGTAGGAGTCATAAACTCTAATTATTGAGGTAACCTCATGGTTCTGTTGATCAATCAAGGAACAGAAACATTTAAGGTAAACTCAGGTGATCACATTGTACGAAATGGCCAATTTACTATTTGAATCTTGCTAGACTCCAAAGGCAATATTGGTCAATGCTAATAAGACAATAGAGCTGGTGGCACTGAAGTAAGCATCAACCTGAGTCCAGATGTCCAGGAAATCTGCCACTATACCTCTGGACAGTGGAGATTACCAAATAAAAAGTAGGAAAAACTCCAAGGAGGACAAGACTGGAAGGGACATCTTTAGTTTGATTATCTTATATACTATTTAATTAGAACTCCAAAGCAGAGCTTGAATTACATGAGGGTAGGTAAATAGATAACTGGATCATATCCTATTGATTAGAGATAACTAATCTAATCCTTGTATATCATGTGAGATAAGAGTGACTTGTGCCATTGGCTTCACAAAGCAGGGCTGTGGGTTGCTGACTAAGTGGTGAGTCAGTGCTATGCTTGAATGAGTCATTATCTTGAGATAAGGGCTGTGCTAGGATTGAGGATATGATGTCATAGATAAGTGATAGGAGATAAGAATTTAGGTCATTGGTTGTATTAATAGATCTAGGCTATGATATCATTGATGATGTCATAGGTCTGGATGTGCCCATCATGTGACTTGTCATGTGATGTGGCTATATAAGTCATATGACCTGTAAAGACTCAAGTTAGAGGGAATAAAGTAAAGAGTAAGGGAAAAATAATAGAAAAATAAAAATATAATAAAGAGAGAAATAAGAGAGAGATATAGCATTTGTAACATTGCACAACTCATCATAGAGAAAATCCACTCTCTTAAAGTAGTTGAAGTAGCTAAGCTATTGACAATGAAAAGAGCAAATAATAAATTTGGATCTATAGAAATCAACCTATGCACATTATCTTTAGAAGATCTCAAGATCAGATCCTTTACAAAACAAAACATTATTATGCCTATCCAAATTGCTCCCCTTAGATTTCACCATCAATTTGTCAAAGCATCCACTTTGCTAGACAGTGGAGTAAACATCATATTTGTTGACCAAACATGGGCTAAAAAAATCCAACTACCTCTTAAACAGCTCCTGAAATCTATAAAAGTCTACAATATAGATGGAACCCTGAATTCTGCTGGAAACATTACCCATGCAGTAGAAATCCTCATAGACTATCAAGGACATTGTGAATATGTCACTGCTGAAGTCATTGACTTAGGAAAACACCAGATCATCCTTGGTTACACATGGCTTAAATATTATAATCTAGAAATTGATTGAACAACTGAAACAATCAAGTTGTCAAAATGTCCAATAGATTGTAACATGTTGAATGACAAATTCTTATTCATATATCAAATCAAATCAGAAGAACAAGATTCAATTCAATATATATACACTCTTAAAAAGAAAGACTCTCCCAAGCAAAAGGAGACCCCAATGGAAGAACTTGTATCAAAAGAATATCACAAGTACTTTCATATCTTTTCAAAGAAAGAATCAAAGTACATGCCCCTTAGAAAACCCTGGGACCATGTCATAAATTTTAAAGATTCTTTTAAACCAAAAAAAGATCAAATCATTCTACTTTCTCCTGATGAACAACAAGAAGTAACTAATTTCATCAATAATCAACTACAAAAGAGATATATCAGATCCAATAAATCTCTACAAACATCACCAGTATTCTTTGTCTCAAAGAAAGATGGATGAAAAAGAATGGTGCAAGATTATCAATATCTAAATAAACACACCATCAAGAACAACTATCCATTACCACTCATCTCCCAACTTGTTGATAAGCTTAAAGATGCAAAGCTTTTCACAAAAATGAATTTATATTGGGGATACAACAACATACACATTAAAAAAGGCAATGAATAAAAAGCTACTTTCATATGCCACAGAGGATCATATGAACCACTCATAATGTTCTTTGGATTCTGCAACTCCCCAGCAACATTTCTAATCATAATAAATAAAATATTCACAAACATGGACACAACAGTTGTTATTTATATGGATGATCTTATGATCTTTATGAAGACCAATGACCCAAAAGAACATGACAAAGTAGTTCTTCAAGTTCTCAAACTACTAGATAAGAACAATCTCTTTGTCAAATCTGAAAAGTGTATTTTCCAAATTGAAAAAGTTGAATTCCTTGGAATGATCATAAATGAAAATGAAATCAAGATGAACAATATAAAAGTGAAAGCTATCCTTAAATGGTCAATACCCTCCTCTATCAAAGCTGTTAAAAGCTTCCTCAGACTAGCAAATTTCTACTGAAGATTCATCAATAGATATTTCAAACTCACAAAACCTCTTATTAATTTTATTAAAAAAGACACATTATTTATTTGGACACAATCACAAGAATCCACCTTAATAAACTCAAGCAAAGATTCACCACAGCACCAATTCTTGCATACCCAAATATAGATGCACAGTTTCATCTAGAAATGAATGTCTTAGATTTTGCATCAGATATAGTATTGTCTATTCAAATAAACAACAAATGGCATCCAGTTGCATTCTCCTCATACTTCTTTAACCCTGTAGAACACAACTATTCTGTGGCAGACAAGGAAATGCTCAGTATCATAAGAGCATTGGAATAATGGAGACACTATCTCAAAGGAGCACATCAAGAATTTGAAATATGAAATGATCATGCAAACCTTCAATGGTTTATGCAACACCAAAATCTAAACCAAAGACAAGCATGATGGGTCCAATATCTATCAAGATTCAATTTCAAATGGATTTACAAAGCAGGTACTCAAATAGTAAAAGCAGATGCTTTATCCAGAAGAGAAGATCATGCAGAAGAAATAGATCAAGACAATCAAGAAATCCAAATCATCCCTGATTCCATGATCAAAGCAGTTTAAATCAACATAGATGACTCATTTATCTTAGAAGAAGTCAAAAAGATTGAAGAACCATGCTATAATAATCACAAACTTATTATACCAGATAATTATGACTTCAAAATGGAAATTCTTTGATTACATCACAATACACCCATCACAGGATATCCAGAATATGACAAAACACTAGAATTGATCCAACAATCTATATATGACCATATCTCCCTATATTTGTAAAAGATTACATTTCATGCTGTGACTGCTATGTACAATTCAAAAATTCAAATCTTACAACACCAGGAAAACTTCAACCACTTCCAATATCTAATGGACCATGGCAAGACATCTTTGTTGATTTTATCACAGATCTACCAGAATCTCATGGATATGACTCCATTTTGGTCATAGTTAACAGATTTTCTAAAGAAATGGAATTTATGCCATGCAACAAAACTATCACAGCTCTGGAAACAGCAAAACTCTATCTGACATATATCTGAAAAATCCATGGCCTTTCCTAAACAATAACCTCAGGTTGCAGATCACAATTTGCATTACATATCATGAAAGATTTGTGCAAAAAGCTTGGAATTATGCCAAAAATTTCCATAGCATTTCATCCATAGACAGATGGATAAACTGAATAAATGAATCACAATCTTCAACAATACCTTTGTATCTTCACATCAAAAAAACAATATGAATGAGTTGAATGATTATCAATCACACAATTCTTATACAATTCAAAAAGGCAAACTTCTACATAGAAGGCACCTTTTTATGTCACATGTTCCTACATACCTCAACTTGGATTCAAACAACATCAGTCAAAAGCACCTGCAGGCATAGTATCCAATCAAAACATTTTCATCAGAGACTTGGGCAATTTGTACATGGTTGTTGAATTAAGTATTATATTGATTGATTGAAGGGGTGTAGATTTGCACTCCATTCCTTTCAAAGATTTGGACTCAGATATGAGCTAGCCAGTCAATGGCTGATGATATCAGGTCATGGTGTTTGAATGCTTCACTGAAGGCATCAACAAAGTTTTTAAAGGATCCAAGAGTGATCTGGATGCCAACAATACTCTTCTGGCAATAGATGGTGGCCCATGTCAGGACAGATCCCTTGGTCATATAGGATAGCATAAAAACTATCTTCTTAGAGTCAGTGTTGTATATATCTTCATTGATCTAGAGGTAATAGATAATTGTTTCAAGCCATTGTTTGAACTTGGAGAAAGTTCCATTGAAGATTTCAGAAGTACTAAGGTGAAGTTCAATAGGTTTTGAAGAAGACATGGTAGATAAAGGAGTTGATGGTGCAAAGTGAAAGGTGGAAAAAAGAAATGTGAATGTGAGAGAGGTGGAGGAATTGGTCAGGGAAGGAAAAAAAGGAACTAAGATTGCTTATTGTTGTAGGGCAATAGCTAAGTCTTCTTTTGAGGACAAGAAAAAGGAAGGAATATAATGTTCAGGGTCTGGAGTCTCTGGTAATGGTGGCAAAGACTGATTACTCTCAGTTTCAAAATCTAGTGTGGATTCAGCAAGATATACAGTAGCTAATCTCCAAAGACAAGGATTCAGGGAACAATGGTAAGTGATGGTGACAATAGTGGAGGGCTTACATAGGAGTAACCCTATAGGTAGACACTCTTGTTCTTTTGTTACAATAGACCTGAATAGAACCTAGTATAATCCCTTAATCACTTAGAAAGGGGTACAAAGTTGAGGGTTCAGTCTAGCAACTACTAACCAAGGGACAAGAATTCACTTGAGAGATATTCCTCAAGAGAGACAAAGGAGTTGGGCAAGTGGTGAGCCTCCAATAGCAAGGTCAAAGGAGTTGGCAAGCAATGAGCTTCCAACAGCAAGGTGTAAGAAGTCAAGCATTCACTCAAGAATAGAATAAGAATCACAAGATATATTCCAAGGACTAAAAACAAGGGGGAACAAGGAAGAAAGGAAAGAACAAGAGTGGGAAATGAAAGACAAAGGAGAGCTATTTATATATTATTATACAGCTGGTTTAGAACAGGCATAGAAGGTCATGAAAAGTTATGGAAAGATATGGAAGTTTGGAGTAAGGCTATGTACTGACAAAGCATTGGGGTTATGACTTAGTGAGGATGAGTCAGTGTATTAGTAAGAAAAGAAATAAGGATTGAGTGAGGGTTGAACTCTTGCTTTGACTCAGTGTAAAGAATAAGAAAGAAAATAGTCAAGGGAAATGTAACAACAGATAGAAAATTTCCCTTGTCATTGAAAGAAAATCCTTCTGCAAACATAGGAAAGTTCACATTGCTTGTCTTGGCACCTGTTGCCTTACATATGGGCATTATGCAGTGTATCATCTTCACCTTGACCAGGGTTTGTGGACCTCATGTCAAGCTCATTGAAAATTGTGCCATACATTGTATACATGGATACATGGATACACTATTTGATAGGTGTTGGACACTAGATACATTGTACAAGTCAAAGGTGAAGATGAGTTTGGTTGTGTAAAGCATGATAGTACATTTAGTCATCTTAATCGTTCTTGGTCTGAAGGTATGATTCTTCTCTTTCGTTGGTGGCCTTTTCCCGGATCAGACGCGATTGCTCTTCGGTGAGCAGGACAAGGTCACGCTTCAAAAGCTTGAATGAGCCCCCCTTTGGAAACCCCCGTTTACGAGCCTCCACATCATCATCCACCTGTTCCAATTTCTGGGCAGGCGAGGACCAATGTAAGTGATCGTATGGCTTTTGGAGAAACAGCCCACATACCACGACAAGGGACTTCTTGACGCCAAACACAGGATCACTCTCGATGTAATTGCTGTCCTCTGGATAGAGTGACGTAACAAGTGTGTGGTAACCAAGAGCATGTATCATCATATGCAAGTGGCTTGGACGTATGTTGTGACGGCCTTGAGCGAGTAACAGTTGACCAATGGGCCCCTTTCAAATATGATCATGATTCGCTACAGATCAGAAAACAATATGAGATACTGACGTCAGCTGGAACGGGATAGGCACGGGGAACGACAGCCCGATAACCAAAGCTACCGTCTTCTGCAGTGTGCATTCGTCCACGGCAATCCGGTTTAGTCCTGTCGGCGTATTGTGTATCGTAGAACCCTGATGAGTATGAGTACATCAGTGATGATGAACAATATTATATCCGATCATGGCCATACCTTTGTCGTCTGCTTGCCATGAGTCGATGATGGCACCCGAAATGGGCTTTCCTTCTGTCGTCAACACTTTCCCCTCCACGTACATGTACTCTCCTTTTCCCTCGGATGCAATCGATCCCCCATGTTCGACTGGATGCCACTGTAAGGTTGTTGGTATCATAAACGCGCGTAAAGACTCACTGTCTTCGGCATCGGTGGTATAGAAGGGACCCAAGACACTGTTCTCTGTCGCACCCCCTGTGACTGGGTTGTTGACAGAGTCGACTAAGGCTGATACACCGAGCACATCGGACAGGAGGATCATCTCGTGACGCAAAGGTGTGCACCTCTGGCCAACGAGGGTCAAGAACTCGACTGCGGTCATCCATTCATCTGTGGAGAGGCTATCCATCGAACGGTTGGATTCTCACGTTCCAATTCTGCAGATGAATTACGCACTTTGTGTCCTTGACGAATGCATGGAGGTGCTTGACGAGGTGTTGGAATATGAACTTGTGTCGACTGGATTGAACTGAGCGGAGCCCAGAAATCGGGATCGGGCCACTTACGGGTTCTGCGTCTGTCCAATCATGAGCAAGAGGTTCGCTGTAATGGTATCGGGCCCATCTGGCAGCTAGCGGAGCCACAGTGAGCTGGAAATGGAGGTGATCAAGTGCATCGAAGGAGCGAACCGGGAGATGAAAGCTGGGAGGTGGTATGCCATTCGGTTCTGCGGGTTTGACCGTGTCCTTGGTCTGACTGAAGCTGTCAAGGACCATGCTAAATGACTGTGGTTTGGATGAAGGGGATGGGATTCTGAAACGCTTGGTACGACCGGATCCTGTTTTATACTACTTAGTCACACTACCAATTGGTGCTAGATTAAGAGGTCATCTGGCCGACCAAGCCTTATGTTATCACATCAACATTTTCGCATAGGCTCCATTACTGGAGCCTGCTAGCTCGTTATCCCCGAACCACGGCTGCCGTCTATCTTGCTGCCTGCCCCGATAGAGACCAGCATTCCCACCAACCTCGGGTCAAGTCGGTTGAGATGACGAATCACCGTCGGACTTAGTACGGGAACTGAGTAAGGCCTTTCGATGCGTCTCTAACGGAATCACTTACGCATAATGAACCTCAAACGACCCTACCCCACCGTAGAGCATTCGTTTTTCCATGGCAAGTCATGTTCTACGCATGGCTCTTCAACGACGGGTTCATGACACCTTCCCCGAAGCTCGCAGCGTCGAGCTTATCCGATCTAATTCAACTTCCACGCTACTCAACCATAGCGAGATGGTCAATAGGGCCAGCTCAAGATCACCCCATTGACGCGGCCCGCTTTGTTCTGTTGTGCGGGTTGTTAGCGTCAGGATGATTTGTCAACGAAATTTCATTGGACAATCGCGTCGCGTCTATTTACCAGTGTTTTATGTTACACTTTCGTTCAGGCCTTGACGACAGGTCAGACTCCTACTCAACGTCTTGATGCTTACACTGCGCATTATCTGAGGGAAAAAAGAGAAGACTACGATTTACATGGGTATTTCTGGCCTCCTTCCACTTCTCAAGTCCATCCAGGTCAACAGACATCTTTCCGACTTTACTGGCCAGACGCTCGCGGTCGACGCGTACGTTTGGTTACATCGCGGTGTCTACGCTTGTGCCACAGAGCTTGCCACCGGAAAGAAGACAAATAAGTATGTTTTCGCACTTCCCAGTAGTTATGTTGCAGGTTGCCACGCACGACTGACATGTTCGCATCTATTCAGGTATGTAGATTATGCTATGCATCGGGTCCGACTCCTGCGTCATCACAACATACGGCCATATGTCGTTTTTGATGGCGGGCCACTTCCCGCGAAGAAAGGGACCGAAAGTGAAAGGAAACAACGCAGAGAGGAAAATCTCGCTAAAGCGAATGCCCTTGCTTCGCAGGGTAAACACAGTCAGGCCCGAGAGTTCTATGTTAAATGCATAGATGTGACCCCACAAATGGCCTACCAACTCATCAAGGTAAAAGGCTTTATAATGAGTTGTCGTGCTCTGAGCTCTCCGTGCAGGTACTCCGAGCAGAGGGTATTCAATACGTAGTTGCACCGTACGAGGCCGACGCTCAGATGGCTTACTTGGAACGCGTTGGGATTGTAGATGGTATCATCACCGAGGATTCGGACCTGCTCGTCTTTGGTTGCCGCAAAGTGCTCTTTAAACTCGATTCGGTTTCAAGCACCATTACATCTATATCCAGGGACGACTTCGGTTCCGTGACGACCTCTGACGCAGGTATATCGCTACTGGGATGGACAGACTCACAGTTTCGCGCCATGGCAATCCTAAGTGGTTGCGATTATCTCCCGAGCATACCTGGTGTTGGGCTGAAAACTGCGTGGACGCTGTTGAGAAAGCACCGCACCGTGGATCAGCTAGTAAGAACGCTGAGACTCGAAGGAAAGAAGTCCGTACCAAAGGGCTATCTCGAGGCATTCAACTTAGCGGAGAAGGTATTCCTGCACCAGCGCGTTTATTGTCCTTTGGACGAGAAGCTCGTCTGCCTGACGGAAATCGCAACGGAGGACATGGATTCCGAAACGGAGGCATATATCGGGAGGTGGCTATGTCTTCCCTCGTGCCCCGTTCAGCTGATGACGATGCCGTCAGCAATTTGGAACCTTCTATAGCGAAAAAGTTGGCGGAGGGACACTTGGATCCGATCACCCTCTTGCCGATAGCGGATATCAACCCGTGCTTTGTGCCTCGCGTGTCTCGGCCACCTCCGCTTTGCTTTAATAATCTCAACCCTATGGGTATCGAGAAAGGAAAAGGGAAGGCTAAAGCAGGTCAAGGGACCATCAGCCTTTCACATTTCTTCTGTAAGAAGCAGTTGGATCCCGCGTGCTGATCTGCTACTTACCACACCAGCTCCTATACCTAGATCAGGGCTCTCTCGTAGCAATTCAGTTCCCATAAGGAAAACGGGGAAAAACAGCGGCAAAAGAGTACTACATGACGTTGCGGATGATGAGTTCGCTACCAAAAGGATCAAGGCTGAGGGCATTGGCTCTGATGCAGGCCAGCGATCGCGCCTAAACAGCCCCCGTGCCGTAAGGCAAGAACTTACATCCATCGCCCCTAACGAACTCTCCGAAGCTTCAAGTATTTCTTTTCCGCTTCATCCAGACGAGATACATGGAAAGGAGAATACTACTCCCTATTGTCATCTTGAAGGTGATTTCAGTGAACCACGGGATCCCATTCATCAAGAGGACGGATACATGTCGCCACCACCTTCATATCTCCGATTAGTCACCCCCGACCTTTCTTCACCCCTCAGAGCATCACCGAGCCATGAGAAAACGGACGATTTTGGTGCTGACGTCATATCAAGTCCTCTGGCAACTAAGCGGCGTTCTTCGTGGTTTCATAAACGCAACGCATCACCCAGTGAAGCTGAGGGTTCGAGAAACATTCTTGTTTGCGGAACTCCTTCGCCCGTCGCAACAGATATCCGTGGCTCTGACCTCAGGGATATAGTAAATATCTGCTCAGCGGACGAGATCGAGGAGCTTGAGGGCTGCGAGACTGCAGGGGCCACAACTCCATCTCGCGCGCCGAAGTCCGTCGCAATCAACCAAGGCATATTAGACAACCATGTGTTCGATGCCTGTGCGCAGACAACGCGACTGCAAACCGTGGCAAACGGTTGGTGGAACAAGTGGGCTATGAAACAGGAGCCTCGTGCGACGCATGTGAGTAACCTCGTGATTTGATTTTCCGGTACTGACCTTTGACAGAAATTACCCATGCTGAGACGTCTTGAGACAACGGTCACTCCTGATGGCAGACAATCGGGACAATGGTCTGGGCCTTGGTCCGCGCCACATGTCACGGGACGTCCTCATGCCCTTCATGCGACTTCAAATCCCAGAAATAGCCTGAACATTCTGGGAAACACCGCAGAGGTTAATGGGAGACACGGGGGGTGAGCACCATTGCTGAGAGTCAGGACTCAACTGCGTCGGTTAAGTTTACGTAGGGCAGGGTCAGCATTTCGCGATCAATGGTCTACTGACTGATTGCAATTCATGCTTGCACAGACTTGGATATTAATTTTTGGATTATGCACGCAGGAATGATAATAGGACTGTTTCATACCCGGAAAATACGCAAGCATAGACTCATAGGTAACCAGGCGTAATCTCCCACGCGCGGCCCGAGAGCAGGGCATTGTCCCTGCGCATCAAGCAAAAGCTGGAAGCATGTTCCAGGCGATCGGGGTGGGAACAGCGATCTCTAATGGCTGGGCGTCACCCCCACTACAACCCGCGATGGGGCATTTCGGCTTATGTTACTTTTATGTACATGAGCCGCTGTTTGTTCGCAGGGAAGCTTACAGGGGTCGGAGTGGTGGAGCAATAGGACGAGTTGTTCACCACGCTGCACGTTCGCGGAGTTGTAAACTTGAGGGTACCCAACTGAAGCGAAGCAAGCGTGCAAGATAGTCTGAAAGCCCCTTGAACTGGGCCGCGTCGTGGAAGCCAGGGCCGGCGATGCCTTCTGAATGGTAATAATACCAACCAATGGTTGTTATTGATCGCGTTTCTTCATCTGAATCTCAGTTCGCCAGGATCGTAGCGTGTCTTGCCTCGCTGTTACTGTGAACTTTGTGCATTGAGCTCTTCGGATGGTGTTAGTCGCCGGAGGACTTCCACAAACCAACGCCTCGCTCTATCTGACAGTCTCTGCTGTTTGCGTTTCATAGCCTTGTTCATTTGGTGTGCTAATTAGGGATAATTCCAAACCGGGGGTTGAGTTTTCTGCGGTGTGGTAACACATCCTGCATGTCTGCAAGAGGCGCCCCGCCATCCAACTTGTCGAATGGATTTGAATTCTCCTCATGGCCAGCTATTACTGCCCGCGCCGCTGTTCCTTTTATCTGGGCCCAGGAGCAGCCCTCTTCCCCCCCCCCAACCCCCTGTCGTTCTCCACTAGACTGGTCCAAGGCGAACTAACCCGATAGAGCACCGTGTGTTATTCTTATTTTGTGGCTTGTGTACCCTTTTCCACGGTGAAGGTTAGGGTGGTGGTAGGTCCCAACTTCTCTTCAACCCTCACGCGGAGACCACAGTATGATCTCCCTCCAGGCTCCTTCCCTGTCCCTCAATGGGCGATTTAATCGGTAACATTTGCTCATGCAGCGGCTCTTCACGGCCCCCCCACTCGAGGCAGCCATCCAACTCGGACGAGCAAAATATTCTCCACTTTTTGGCGCCTCTTCCCTGCGAATTTCACCCTTATCTCAGCGCCGACGACAGCTCACAAAATATCAGAGTCCAGTGCATGCACCCCTGCCCTAGTCAGGTAACCACTCAACCGGACTCTGATATTTTGCACCGACCTCCCATGTTCGATCACGGAGGCCCCACCGTGGCCGTTCCTCCCATTGCATATCCTGAATCCTCCCAGCGCATCACGTCGCACGCATTATCGCCCCACGCCACTGACGCATCCAGATTCAATGGCATCTCCACTTGCGACCTAGCCACATTGCACATCGGCGACACGCCACTGCATGGGTCCCACACGCTCAGGAGAGGTTCCTGGGTGGGTCGCAACCTTGCTCTTAGTACAAAAATCTGACAGACACTCAGCCGTCACATTCGCAAGGCGGGTATTCCACATGGATACACTCGCTCCCCAGGATAGCCAGGTCCCCGGTGAGCGAACCCCCTGAAAGCACCTCCGACGAGTCGTTTCAAGACTCGGACGTCGAAGAAGAGATCCAGATGTCCCCCATGTTAAATCAGTTTCAGATCCATTCCCCACAGAGCGTCGGCCTCTCACCACATCATATGTACAGCGAGCTGGCTCTCCAACCATCTGTCATGACCTTTCAGCTCTCCGAGAAGATGTTACAACCCGCCAATGATCCTGAGAATAGACAATCGCTGTGCCGTCTGTTGGAGACGAGCATGATTGCAAACGACAAGTCAGAGGTCATGCACTCCCCTGCCTCGTCGTCATTTTTTTCTTCTTCTGCGACTCCTCTCGGAGGCGTAAGGCTGCAGGGTCCTAGCATGAGGCTTCAGCATGACAGCGGCGAAAGGCTGACCAGAAAGAGCCCACGCCGCGTGCCGGAGGCTTCCTCCAGCACCCCATTCCCATCGCCACACAGCCCCACGAACGCTCGTGTCAGCGATCAACGGGCTTCCGGTTCCAAACAGAAGAAGTCAAAAATGCATCAGTGCGAGCAGTGCAAAAAAATGTTTCCTCGGCCAAGTGGGTTGAAGACGCATATGAATTCCCACTCGGGGGCAAAGCGTATGTGTTTTGTGCGTCATCGTGGAGCGACTGACTCAAAGTCGTCTTGCGGTTCTTAGCCCATCACTGTCCTGTGGACAACTGCGATAAGAGTTTTGCTGTTCGTTCAAACATGAAGCGACACATGCGTACTCATGGGATTAATCCGCCCTCGCCTGATGTCCTTTCAGTCCCCCGTTTTACGGTCGGATTTGAAAAACCGATGGTAACGCAAGTCCACGACGCGGGGAGGCAGCCATCGAGGTACAGGTGGATTATCCAAGAGCCATCGACTCATGAGAACGACCGGAGTCGTCAAGGGTTATCGTCGTTGACGATGGTCGGTGATTTACGCACCGGTCTCACGTTCCAAACCAGCATGTCGTCGGGGACGTCGTCCACTCTGTCGAATGGCTCTGATGATGATCGCGAAGAAATCGTGCCTTCGAGCGTTGTGGATGTGCACCAGTATCGGTGCGATTACAACCGAGGCGCAGTCGAATTTTCCGGCTCTTATCCGAATTATGAGGAACACACTTGACGGGCTTGACGACCAGGCCGCTGACTCGCTCCTCTGTTCACGTTCACATCCATGATTTCTTGAACCTTATGAACGTCGTAATTCCGCCTGGCTAAGTATGCCATATTGCGTTGCATTTATTTCGATCGCCGTATTTATTGAGCCTGCCGCACTACCTTGATTTTGGGACCATACAATACACGATTCACAATTCCGATGGGTATATCATATAGCTCCGGGACAAGAGACGCATCCGCATGCTTGAGGTACGGATTGGGCGCGGTGAGGTTTGGAAGGTGACCCTTGGTATCTGGCCAATCGATTAGCTCACAAATATACCGCGATTTGGACAAAGTGGTTGACTCACCCGCGAGTGCGCTCACGTCACTAAATGAAGGGGTATGGGCGATTGCAAGCGAGAGGTATACAGAATATGTGAGAAGGACCAGCACGACAGTGTACGCGGGCAGGAGCAACGACCATTCGCTGTCAAACATTTTTTCGGCTCTTTTGTTGCTTTCGGTTCCCATAGAAAAGTGCTCACCGACTTGGATACCATTTGATGCCCAGCCAGAGAATGTACTCATCTGGAAGGAGTGCCCAGAGAACGTAGGCGATGAACAAGACGGACGTCGACGACCATGCGACGAACCCATAAAATTCGGGTGCACGACTGCGGTGTCCATAAGGTGGTTCTGTGGGTCCTCCCTGGAGTCGTGCAAGAGGCGCCACGAACGACGTCGGGTCCATTGACTTCACTTTTCCCACTCTCTCTTGTAGCGTAGCGGCGCTGCCCAGCTGCACGTTCAGCGTACCCTCCGTGGCGGACGTGCGGCCTTGAAGTCGGCTGTTGGCGAGAGTTGTCATGAAGTTGCGATCGCACCGTAGTGTGGCACCGAGCCACTTTACCGGGACCTGGCTACGTATGGCGTTATCTGTCACCCAATCTCATTCAACAAGCAACACGGTTGGTCATTGCATCTGACTCTCAGACCGCTTTGCAATGTCGATCACCCCTCTTCAATCTGCTAAGAAAGCGCTGCGAAGGTCGATGGCAAAGACGCTTCGCGATCTCACGCAGTCAGACCTACAGTCTCAGTGTGACTATTAGATCGACCCGTGGGTCCGTTTTTTGCTGACGCACTGAACAGCAGAGGCGATCGCAGGCAAGGTCTTCGCACTCCCCGCTTTCAAGAAAGCCAAGACGGTTTGTTGCTACCTGAGCATGCCAACCGCAGAGGTGCAAACGGCGGCATTGATATCGAACATTCTGGAAGACAGTGGTAGGAGACTCTGCCTCGTTCAAGTGGCGTTTTTGGTGACAACCGTGGCCAGGAAAGAAACTGTTCGTTCCGAGCTTGACATCCATAGAGGGGCAAATGGACTTTATGAGGCTGTACGACGACGACGACCTTCGATCCCTCCCAGCCGGCCTGTGGGGCATTCCCGAACCAACGGTAGAATGGAAAAGCAAAAAACGGCAGAGCGGTATGTGACTTCATCGATGGTGCCTCGTTGGCTCATCGGTGGCTCAATCTCACGTCTTTCCAGTCTTGGATGCATCATGCGAAGACCTCGACTTGATCATCATGCCAGGTCAGTACTACAGCGCCATCCCCATGAGGCAGTTATAATTGGACTCGCCCGTGCACGACCCGTTGGCAGGCGTCGCGTTCGATTCATATCTATCACGTTTAGGTCACGGTAAAGGTTATTATGACCATTTCATCACTTCCTATGTCGGCGCCAAACGACCGCGACCTCTTTTAGGTAGCTCATGATTACGTTGGCTGGTTATCGTGCTCACGCAGATAATAGTTGCTTTGTCTCTCCAGCAACAGTTGCTAGATGCAGGGCAAGTCCCGGTAACGGACCACGACCAGAAGGTGGATATGATCGTGACGCCGAACGACGTCGTTGCCCGGCAGGATCTCGTGATGTTATAGTTTCGCTTTTCCGAAAAGGGATCTGCGAATGGAACTAATACATTTCCGTTATGAACCAAATTCCTTGGCGATTCTATGCATCAATCTGTCGGCGTAGCACACGGTAATTGTACTCACTAGCGTGTAGATCTCTTCTGAGGCTTCACCTGGGCGCTGACCGCTTGGGGGGGAGAGAAGGCGTAGCACTCTAAAATGGAATATGTACATTGCACCCTATGAAGTGGAATCACATTACCCTGCCACTCTCGAGTGTGGTATGATCACGAGACGATACGACCGCCCAGAAGGCAAGTAGTCAGATCCTGAAACCGCCTCAGCCCGCACTGTTAATTGATTCAGAGAATAAGAACCTAGTTGAGGCATCATTATGGCCCTTGCTCCTCCTGTGTCAAAAGTGGCTGTTGAACCGTCTGCATTCAGCATCTTGGTTGCCATTTGCGAGGTAATGACGATCTAGAGAACACGTAAGTGTCCTTTCCCGACGGAGAAGGAGTGTTCACCTACGGTCAAGTTATAGGACACGCATGCTTGAAGAAGGGCTTGTCGGATAACACCTAGTAATGCTGTTCTCCTTGACGGTGAAAGATTGGGGTGCGATTGAAAGGGAAAAGAAATGGAATTCAAGACAAGGAGTCCTGCCTTTCGATCGATCAACTCGCTAAGATGTGGATGCTGAATCATTTGCAATACCCACAGTTTGGCGGAGCTCCGCATGAAGGTTGTGCATAAATACTAAGAGGTCTGGCAACGTGTGGATCCGAGCGTAGCGTATCAATTCGTGGCTGCAAGGTTCAGCCATTCCTGTGGGAGAAATGTCTATTCGTCCTTGGCCCAAACGTGTGCATGAAATACCTGCGAGCACCCCAGAAATGGTCTTCGGGCTTGTCATGCCTTGCATGTCTAGCATGCGGACTCGGTCAGCCAAGAGTCAAGGTATCACAAAATGCACACCAATGAATATGACACGTTCGTCGGCCTGAGCAAAGGTCCGCACGAAATCTAGTGCGATAGATTCCTTGAAGCTACCTGGAGGGCCAGATATTTCCAATATGCGGCCTCGTGGGAGGCCACCTCCGAGGATTTTATTCACAGCAAGGTAACTGCATCTCGATATGTTTGTGAGAGACAATGAGGCCACAGACTGGCTCAAGGGAGGTCCTTTCGGAGTCTGCGTCGTACCTATCACAGCTTGGCAATGTGCGATATCGATCCCGAGTTCTTGGTAATGTCACCCATGCGGAAAACTGAGTCAGGCGGGTAGAACTTGCGTGCTCACCTTTCGACAAGCTTTCAGCCGAAGCACCCGAGAGGTCATCGATTGTTTCATACCCGGCGCGTCTCAGGGCCGCTTGCGTGGACGGAGGGAGCGAGGAACAATAGAAAAGACTCCTGGACATGCACTGTTACCTCCTGTTCAGAAGTGGGATGCACGCGAGATAAGGCTCAAGGGCACGGCAAACCGTGGCACCTTACTTGACCTGAAACCGGCCGATGGACCCAGGTATAAAATATCAATGGCACGTGACCTTGACGCGCAGGATAAATTAGGGTCGATGCGCGCGGGCAAGTTCCCGCGTGTTCTTGTTCCCTTCCCCTTTTCTTTTCCGGGTCTGTTTCACGCCATTTAATCAATCCCGCTCAGTTTATTCAGCCAATACTATATCTTATTTTAGCCTTCTCTCTCCCATTTCGTCCCGCAATCCTAGAGAATGAATCGCGACACACATACCGACGCCCTCGACCATTCAACACACGGCGGTAAGCTTCAATTGCTTTGTGTGCCTTGGAATGAGAAGGAGTCATTTTAGCCCTAGCCAAAGTCGCGATGTGTGGTGAGAAGACGGTACGCTCGATGCCAATCTATGGGCTAATCATGTAATCAGGTCAGTTCCGACAGTCCCAAGATCGCCATGACGAACGCCCAAAGCACGCCGTAAATCTTGAAGAGAACAAGCGAGTGGGGTCCACACAGCATGATGGGATGTCTTACCTCCTTTCCTTCAGAGACTTGCCGGAAGGTCTTGACCAGAGCACGAAAAACAGAAGGCGAGCAATTAGTTTAGAGCATCCTGGTGCAATTGATTCATATATGCGTTTTAAAGCTTTGTTCTGCGTTCTACCCCGCCTGTAGTGAACCCACGGATGCTTCCCTCGAGCAGCGATATGCGTCGGAACCTCTATGTACTTGGTTTGCCGTTCGACCTCACAAAGTAAGATTCATCATAGTTATGCACCTTGACACAGGTTTCAATACTCCTACCATATCTAGGTCCGATTTTGTGAATATCTTCGAACCATATGGAACTGTGACCCATGCCGTCATCTTGGCTACCCTGGACAGCGCGTCTCGTCGGCGCGGCTTCGTCGTGATGTCAACTCATCAACAAGCCAAAGTAGCTATGAATACATTGTCGCGCACACAGATAAAGTTCTCGCACAACTGTTCGTCGTTTAATCCTTCCTTGACAGCTTTCTCAGGGGACACATGCTTGATGTCTCGTGGGCGGTAGTTCAACGCTCTCAAGGTGCTGTGGCCCATTATTAGTATGCATCAAGGCTTTCTGAGCTCATTTTGCTGCAGGTTTTTTGGATGGAGCGGACCGTACAATGATGCTTGCCATCTCCACACCTTCTATCTCTGAATCTAACAGCCTTTTCCCTATTTCCTGTGGAACAGAGGACCAAGAAAAGAATCACTGGGAGCTTACCCAGATGCCGACATCGAAGCTGGTGGTGTCCAATTTACCTACCGTGTTGTTCACACAGACTTCGGACTTACACCCTCTCTTTTATCCGTTTGGGCCTATCAAAGACATCAAGATTCTCAGATCATCACATGTCAGTTCCTTGGGTACTACCATTACGGCGATGGTCGAATACGTAAACGTCTCGAATGCCCAAGAAGCAAAAGAGGCATTAGAATGTCAATCGTACGCCGGACACCTTATCGAGGTTCACTATATTTTCGACCCAAGCATGCCGACCCACACAAAGTCTTCTCAGTTTCTCTTGGGGTCACTTTTGGGGCATGGAAAACCTTCAGATATTGGACTCAACCCTTTCGCTACTCCCTTCAGTATTGGCCCACGCTTCTCTACGGGACATCAAGCATACAACCCTTACCACAATGCAACAGTCCCAAGCGGATTGCCTGGCGATGCTCCCTTCGCTCCACAGCCTTTTCCTGCGCACGTGAGGCCCTACATCATGGACACCATCTCTAGGTCCAGTTCTGCAACGAGTTCGACGTAAGTAAATCATGCCAACGTCAGCGTGTTCTTCCCGACGTGATATTAGCCAGAGCCACGATGGTCATCCATTCAGGCCCTCCCGTACATCGCATTCGTCTTTCAATCGTACTATCACCTATACTTCCTATACTTAGGACCGCCGCCGAGGATTTCCATCAGAACTCCGAGTTCCCAAGTCCAAGTCCACCAAGATGCTTTCATGCTCCCTTCAATAAGATTTGAACGACCTCGTTTGTCGTGCGATAACCCCAAGCTCAATTCCGTTGCATAGATTACCATCCCGGTGTGATAATATCGGATCATGTATATTCTTTTGTATAACCAGGGACTGTGCACTTGTATAAATGACCTGTACCCTTAATTGTATGTATCGCTTCTATGGTCTGGATGTGTCTCAACAAAAGGCTGAGGTGTCCGGTGCCCCTAAACGCTCGTCTTTTCGTCCGATTCACAATCCAACAGACATGCTTTGGTGAGCACACACGGTGACATTTGCGAACCTGAACTACCTTGAACAAAACAAGGTAGCTCTCGTTTGCAACGCTTCGATCATCATTTGTCTTCGCACACGAAATAGAATAAATAAAAATTCATAGGGAGGCAGACCAAAAAAAGCGATAAGCAAACGTCTGGCACAAACGTCAAAAATACAGAGGCCCCCCGAGGAGGAAAACAAAAATGCTCGTATTTTGATCGTCTATACGTGTGTCTGTGCGGTTCAGCCAGCAGAAAACATGACGAAAGCAGGTGGGATATCTTGTCGACGAGGCAACGGATAGCGTCCCCAGTCTGAGGTTCATCCGTGACGTCAGCACATCAGAAAAAGCGGGCAAAGAGCGTGCTAGTAAGAACACCAGCGACGAGGACTCCGTGCATGCGCTTGACGTCGGAGTGCAGGTGTGAGTGCGCGTGGTTGGTCAGGGTCGAGGCATTAGAATAAGCGATGGACGGAGTGTTCAAGGTCGAGTTGGAACCGTAGACGTATGAGGTGACTCCAGGGCCAGGAGTGGTAGTGTCATTGCATTCCACAGAGACGGATTGATAGAGGGCATAGAAATGACCTAACCAATCGACCGTCAACTCTTGGTCAAACGGAAACAACATGACCTACCAGCTGAAACATAATCGGGATCTTGCCAGTTAATCATGCCTCCAGCCCACTGGACGGTGCCTTGAGGTTCTGAGGAAATGCCAGCAGGCCAAAGGCTATGTACCGAGTCATGAGTCCCAACCAGAGAAATAGTCCAACTGAGCTGTACCTGAGCTGAATGCGGCTAGGGGTATTAGGGAACTGGCTGACACCGGTGACATTGTTGATGCAGTCAGAGGCCAGTATGGTCCGCGTCGCATTGCCATCGACCAAGAAGGTCAAGGAATCGGGTTGCCAATCAATCTATTGACAAGGGAGGTTATGAACCACGACATGTTGATCGCAAGTCGTTCAAGACGTACGGTGTAATCATGCCAGTCAGAGAACGTATCAGTGAGACCAGTCTCGGTGACGCCGTCGGTAGTCGAGGCTTCAAAAACGATTGGTCAACTGAGAAGGAAAAGTATTTGGGCAACTCACGAATGTTGCCTTGCCAAAAATAATTGGTTTGACCCTGGGTGGTATGATTTCCGGGAAACTCCCAATCGATTTCGTCTTTGATGTTGCTCATGGTAATGAATGCAGCAACAACACCGGCCCAACGGCCGGTTTTCACTGAGAGACGCCGGTTAGAAAGCATAGAGGGAGGAATGAGGTGGACATACTCCGAGTAGTGATTCGGCCATAATGGATGTAACGGGTGGAAGACACCAAGCTACCGCCACCTTGCTGGGTAAGGGTGAGAGCAATCGCAGCCTCGCCATCTGAAGTCGTGTTGAGGACAGAACCTTGCTCAACTACCCAATCTACAGAGTGGCGATGTGAGTGTATTCGTCTGGTATGTTAATTGGACGTACCATATTCACTTGCATTACCATTAAAGTAGGTAGAGTTAGAAAGGATGCGCGTGGTGTCGGAGAGTGAGTACTGGTCAAGGTGAATATCATGCCCGTCATATGCTGTGTTTTTGCTTACGTTGGCACTCTGGCATACAGGATTAGGAAGGCAAGAGCTCAAAGAGTATGAATATAGCGGATTACACCCTCCTAGGCAGTACTACGGTGGATCAGAAGGGCAGATTAGAGTAAAAAAAAATGGCGAACTAACATGATCACCGCCACAGAAACCATATGAACCTGATATGCAGTGATGAACACGGACAAAGAAGATGTCAGGCTAGGAACGCACTGCAACAAGGATTGTCTGACAAGCAGTGGTTGGTGGCGTTACTGCGGTAGGAGAGGTGAAACACAGATCAACCAATCATATAAAAGTGACGACATACCAAGTAGCACTTTGACCAAGCGCAGTGGGCAGCACGCAAGCGAGGAAGGGGAGGAGAGCAACGACAGCAAGCATAAAGGATGGACGAGAAAACGAGGGTGGGGGTGGGGAAAACAAATGATAGCAGCACGTCAGGAGACTCAGAATATTCATCAAAAAGTTTACAAAAATAACTTTTTATTTTTATTTTATCTATATATGGAAATGGTACCTTTTTTAAATTTAGATTTGGCTACAAACTAAACACAAACATGCCACAACGCGCTGACACCGCATCAAAGACAGTCGCGTCTCGCGTCGCACATCTTCGCCGTCGCGTTCCATGTCCAACATGCCGCAGCAGCAGAAGGCGCCAGAAAAACGCACACCATCAGAGAAGACTCAAAAGAGTCTTATGAATTTTTTTGCAAAGTCTGTCGCGAAACCTGCAAAACCAACCAGCGCGTCAGCGCCGAGTCCTGCGGCCAGATCGGCACCGTCAAGATCCCTGCATTCTCGGTTGGGGGGTTGCTCTGCGTCGTCCGACGTGGAGAGCAGCATCAAGGACACTCCCCCCACCAGCGACCATATTGATGTAGACATGCTCTCGGATGACCCAGGTGTCAAATCTGCAAGGGGCAAGCTGGTAGGTTCCCCACATCTCTCACATTCCACTTTTGTTTCACTGCCTTTGTCAGGGCCAGAAGCGCAAGATCGTGATTGCGGATTCAGATGACGAACAGAATGAAAACGCGCCGACCCTCACCAAATCTTCTGCGTATCACATGTCTTCTCCTGACTACCATGCTAGGTCGTCCCCATCTCGAGGTTGGTCTTTGATAGTGTCGATTGCTAGTGATCTCGTGTCACAGGCGCATATAACCAGGTCGGACTAAAAAGCCACGTATGGCTGTGCTTTCCTCCGACGAAGAGCAAGATGATGTCGCTTCATTTGGGTCGCGTTTGTCGAGGTTCAGGAAATCGCCTCTGAAACATAGTGCGTACTTGTCTGTGTGCTCCACGATCTATGTCACGTTTACTTTCATCTGTCAGCACGCCCATCTCGCTCTGGTTCTCCGGTCGATGACAATGATTTCGTCCTTCCTGATAATTCTGACGAGGAAAAACGCGGTCGCTCTTCATCGCGTGCTTCTTCGAGAAGAAGCACTTCGCAACGGTCATCTGGACGTTCCTCTCGTTATGACGACAGTGAAGATGAGGATGGAATCAGTGACAAACTCAAGCCGAAAGGATCGGGTTTTAAGCGTCCGACCCTCAAAAAGCCCCTCACTGAAAATACCAACTCCGGTAGTGCGACCTCTCTGTTTTTGACTGCAGCCGAGCAACGCTCTCAGGAGAAGAAGACGGAGAAGAAAGCTGCAGAGGACCCGTTTGGTTTCTTAGCAGATATCAAGGATGTGAGTGCTCTCAACCCAAGGCCTGTCTCCATTCGACGTTGTGTGTAGAAGGACGGTGTGCGTCCAGGAGAACCCGGGTACGATCCCCGAACACTCTACATCCCCAAAAAAGCATGGGTCGGGTTCACACCGTTTGAAAAACAAGTAAGTTGTCTTCCAGAGCGCGTTGCACGTTTACTTACTGCGACTTTCCTAGTTCTGGGAGGTATGCTATTTAAAGTAGTGCTGACCGCTGATGTTCATCTTGTTAGATCAAACAAAATCATTTCGATACGGTATGCCATTCGTCATTCTAACTTCTCTGGGTGATTGAACTATTCCTTTAGATTTTGTTCTTCCAGAAGGGGTATGTTTACTTGTTCCCTTGCTCACGGATAGCTAATCGTGCTCGTTAATCTGTAGAAAGTTCTTAGAAGTGCGTGATGATGCGTACGTGTTTTATCCGAGTTAACGTTGATATATTTGCAGCTATATGAAGAGGATGCACGGATCGGCCATAGGGAGTTTGATTTAAAGCTCACTCAACGCGTGAAGATGTCAATGGTGTGCAAATTCTTGGCCAGTCCACGTTATGTGCTGATGAAAAAAATAACCAGGTTGGCGTTCCCGAGATGTCTTTCAATTTCTGGGCTGCGTAAGTGTTGTCTTATGGCGCATATAATAGCTGAGAATTCGATCATGATGCAGCAAGTTCCTTGCGAAGGGTGAGAATAACTGTTTTTAACAGGCCAATTGTTTGAACTTGCGACCAGGCTACAAAGTTGGACGGGTCGATCAATCAGAGACAGCACTCGGTGCGGAAATGCGCGTAGCTAAATCCAAGGGCAAGCCTACCGAAGACAGGGGGAAAGATAAAATTGTGCGGAGGTGTGCTGCGATTCGGCGTCGTACCCCTGGTCTATGTTGACTAGTCGACAGAGAACTTCACAAAGTTTACACCAATGGAACCCTCGTCGACGAGGAACTCCTTACAGATGAGCAAGCAGGTCATTGCATATCGATTCGTGAGGACCTCGATGCCAAGAAGGGCAGTTGTTTTGGTGTTTGTGTGTTGGACAGCGCGACATCACAGTTCAACTTGAGTTCTTTTGACGACGATGTCTGTTTCACGAAGTTGGAAACCATGATCAGACAGCTAAGGCCAAAGGAAGTTATCTTTACCAAGGTACTGTCCATCTTCTCACCACATCTGGTATTCTAGTGTTGCTGATAAGAATGGAAGGGCAACCTGTCTGTGGCGACTGCACGTCTTTTGAAAGGCATTCTGCCGTCATCCTGTCTCTGGTCAAGTCTTCGTGATGTTGAAGGCTTCACGTACGAGCAGACCTTCGTAGAGCTCAACAAGATGTTCTCCGATGTTGAAGATGCTTCCATGGACGAAGACGGTATACTCAACGAATCTATGCCAGCAAGCATCCGAGATATGGCTGGTTGTCGCCCGGCAATGGAAGCACTAGGAGCGATGACGTGGTATCTCCGCCAACTCAACATTGACAAAGATTTGTTGACCATGAAAAACTTCAATATCTATGACCCTATGAAGAGGGGACGTAATCTGGTTCTGGATGGCCAGACCCTTAGCCACATTGAGGTTGATTAATCAAGGAGGTTTCAAGTAGCGGCTTACATCTATGAACAGGTATTACAAAACAACGAAGGTACGGATGAAGGGTCATTGCATAAGCTCCTGAGTAGATGTATCACCCCGTTCGGTATGTCCTTCGCCTCTTGTTGTCGTACTTCGATATAACGTCCGCTTGATAGGGAAGCGACTGTTTAGAATATGGCTCTGTGTCCCTTTGCGTGATGTAAAAGACATCAATGATCGGTGATTACAGAATTTCGTTAAGTCTTGTATCGTTAATATCCGTCCTTTGGCAGGCTTGACGCTGTCCAGGAACTGATCAATCATGCGGCATTTGAGGAGGAGTTTGCCAAACTAGTGAAAGGTCTTCCTGATCTTGAGCGCATTGTCTCGCGGATACATGCGAAAAACTGCAAGGTCAAAGACTTTTCCAAGGTGCTTGCTGTACGTAAATGACCCTCACCTACGAAGTTCAGTGTGTTGACGTGAGCTCCATTTCTAGGCATTTAAGAAGCTCAACGAAGGTCTTGCCAGCCTAGCGGACAACCCTGAATCGTTCTCATCCAAGACAATCCTGGGATTATTGAGATCTGCCCCAGATCTTGCGCCTCACTTGAAAAATGTAACGTCGCGGTTTACCATCGACAAAGGTAGACGATATTGACTTCTGAGATACTGAATTCTGATTCGGCCTAGAAACAGACGAATTGCTTCCTGTCGACGGAAAGGACGACGTTTATGACGGTGTGATGGAAGAAATCACGGACTTAGAGAAAGAGCTTGATGGGCAACTGAAGAAGTTTGAGAAGAAACTAGGGTAAGCCCAAGATGTCGCGGTAGACTGATCCTCACTTTTTCTGCAGGTGTTCTCTGTCGTGGTGGCACAGTGGCACAGGAAACAAGGCAAACATCAATTTCCACCTTGTTGAAAACTACTGATATGAAAGTCACAGGAAATTTACCTCGTCCAAACGAAAGCTAACGAGAAGAATATTCCCGATGATTGGGTGAAGGGTGGAGCCACCAAGGTAAGGGTATTCCTGGCGTAATGTGACATCTACCGCTTAGGAGGACGCTTAGGCTGCCAAACGTTGGGTCGTGCCGTCCTTGCAACCGACCATTCGTGCGCTGAAAGAAGCGCGCGAAAACCGAACCACTGCCATCAAAGATTTCAAAGGGCGACTCTATGAAGAATTTGACACCGACCGTGGAGTTTGGCTTCGAGCTGTCCGTGTTCTTGCTGAATTGGATTGTTTGTTCTCGCTAGCCAAAGCCTCTGTTGCTATCGGAGAGCCTTCTTGTAGACCCGAATTTGTAGAAGGGGACGCGGCCTTCATCGAGTTCAAAGGTTTGAGACATCCGACCCTGGCGGAACTGAAAGCGAATTTTATTCCCAACGATATCAAACTTGGTGGTGATGCGGAGAGGATTGCCTTGCTAACAGGTGCATGACATTCATTGGTCGCAATCATGTATTACTAAAACTAATTTGTAGGGCCAAACATGGGGTCTGTGTTTGCTCTCTTCGCTTTTTTTTTAACATGACTTACCGCAACTCGCCGCAGAGGCAAATCAACGGTGAGTTGCAACAGCGAAATCCTGTAGAAACCATAAACTGAGTTTCCTCAGGCTATGAGGATGACAGCGGCTGGTGTTGTATGGGATTTATCTTTCACAACGAGTGAGGAAACACTCACTGCCTGCATAGATAATGGCTCAGCTGGGGATGCGTGTCCCTGCCCAATCAGCCCGGTAGGTCAAGGTAGAACTTCGTGCTAAGACATCCTCATCGGAACTAATAGGCTATGCCCCGTGGATGCGATTTTGACTCGTATGGGTGCATACGACAACATGTTCTCCAACGCCAGTACGTTCAAGGTTGAGTTGGACGAATGGTAAACTTGCCGGAATACATGGCGAGATAACTGAGCTGACTGACTGTATAGTTGTAAGATTTTGCGTGATGCTACTCCCCGGTCGCTGGTCATTTTGGATGGTATGGTGGAATATATATTCCAGATCTTCCGCTGACTGTCATGTCTATGCCAGAACTGGGTAGAGGGACTTCAACCTATGTGAGTTTACTTGCCAAGATTTCGACATATGCTCAACGCTTGAGATCTGTAGGATGGAATGGCCATTGCTGGTGTAAGTGAATGCCTAAATCGTCTGTTGTTCCCACTGATGGGACGCATGGGTAGGCTGTTCTGCACGAGCTCGCTACGCGCACACTTCCTCTGGCATTTTTTGCTACGCACTACGGCTCGCTTACGGATGACTTTGCGTATCATCCGAACATTAGGAACATGTACATGTCGACTAGCCTCGACGATGAGCAGCAAAAGGTAGGTTTCTGTGTCCTTCTCTCCCGTTTTGGCCTCACCAGCGCACGCAGCTTATCTTCCTGTACAAACTCGTTGACGGGGTTGCATCTTCATCCTTTGGTACCCATGTCGCCAGCTTGGCAGGCGTGCCCTCTGAGGTAGTTTCGCGGGCCGAGGTCATCTCGGAGGATTTTGCGAAACAGTTCAAGGCGCGGATCGATGGTAAGAAGAAGCAACTTGGGTCGAAACTGCCCCTCGTTGCGCAGGCTGATTTCAAATACTTGTTGGCGCTTGCGAGTGGGAATTCAAAGCTGCCCGACGATCCGTATAAGAAACGGGAGCTATTGATGATGTTGAGGCGCAGCGTGAAAGCCTACTTGCGATGATCCTTGGGGTTGCTTGCTGTATTTACCGTCGTAGTCTATACCTCATTATTCCTGGATGGCCAAGGGCACCATTTTGCCGATTGATTCGGAGACTGCTCATTTCGTCAGGGTGGGAGAATCCGACGAAGAATGTTTGCGAGATCTATCCAGCCTGACGTCGTCTCGTTGTTCTCCTCTACGGGCAGCGATCCTTTGGGGTTGTTCTCGCAGCAGGTCGACGGTGGTCTCCCCTCTGATTCCTTCATCCACCTTCTCAACGACGCTACTTCCCTTCCCGTACCACCTCCACCCGGCACCCTCATAACCGCTCCATACGTTTATCGCGATCAACGGGGACACGAACTAAATCAAACCGTGCTCCACATCCAATCTCCGACCCTGCGCAACACTTTCATTCAATGCCCCCCCTCGGCCCCGTTGCGCACGTCGTTTGGGGGTGATGGGCTTGGACTGAAGCACGCCTGGTTACACATCCAAGTCCGCAACTTGGGCAGAGACTGGTCCTTTGAAGTCGGCATCGTCGACAAGTCGGGCAGACGGGGCACCGTCCGATGCTCCACGTTTCAGGTACACATCTCATCTGCACATCGTTTCGCCCCATATCCTCTCCACCCAATCGTCCTCATTGCAACTTCCAGAAGGCGCCCAGGCTTGTGCGTAACTGCGACGTACCTCCATTGCTCCACCTTCCGATCGCATTTCCGCCGCAGTCGTTGAACCCTCTGACTGCGTGGTCGACGATCGCGCTCAACCTTGCGCAGTGCGTGCCCCAATTCGCATCGCTTGCGCACGCGCCGTCGTCGAGCGACTTGGTTGACGTCCATGACTCGGCGGAGAGGGGACAGACGTCCCACTGGGTTCCGCTGCCTTCTGGGACGTACTCGCATCTCGCGTTCATACGGGTCTATGCGACCTGCCGCTTACGCAGGATATGGATGAGCGAATCCGCTCCTATCACGAGAACGCCATGGGAATTCGAGCTCTACGGAGATGAAGGCGTCACATTTTGACTTGTCTTTCTTTTTTTTTTTTTTTTTTTTGAATTACCTTGTGACTGCGTGTTTGTTGCGCGAAACCCGTCCTCATAGGTCAAGTAGCGATTGGAAATTGGACAAGCTTCCTGGATGAGGGGGCCCATAGTTCTCATGAATATTTGGCGGAGCGTTGGCGCCAATCTGGGTCATAGCAAACCGATCAAGCGGACCTATCATAGGGCGATGCCGGGAATGAAACCCAAGCACATCCGTATTCGCTCGATCAAGCTTCGTCTGGGAACCGAGCACTCGAACGCGATGGACATAGTGCAAAGGTACACCAGATCCCTTGATGGCACGTGCTTGGCGACGAAAAGGTGACATGATACAATGCTTTATTTTATTTTTAAATTTCTCTTATCGTCCTTGCGTGATTTATCGCATAGCGCCGCCGCCGTCGTGGACCTATGTACATCACGGATGCACTCACGTTCCAATGATGGTGCATTCCCGTAAGCGTCGGCCGGCTGTCTCCGCTCTGATGGCCGTTCCGTCGGTCCGTCGTCGTTCGTCAGGCTGGGTACAATGGGGCTGTGATGCTTCCTGTCTCCCTGCCGTCCGGATCGCCGGTATTCGCTTTGATTATTGACAGTCATCGCAGAACGGCGCGTGTACGGGCCAAGGGGCTGCGAAGCGTTCGTTGCATGGCATACGCTGTGTTCAAGATCTGTGTCGACTTGGCCAGCACGAAGGTGTGCGCGTAGAGCGGGGGATCTCGTTCAGAGGAAACCCATGTCCGACGAAACGCAGACTGGCGCTCATAAGACGAGAAGAACGGGGCGTCTCATTTCCGAAAAGCGTCGTCCACGCGCAGCATGCTTACACACCTGATTATCTCAACGCTGCATTCGCGAGCACGATAAGGGAGAGCGATGGCTTGTGATTACATTGCTCGTCTGCCAGCCCAGTGGAACGGGACAGGTTCGTTGGCGAGCGAGGTTCAGCGGTGCATCCAGGGACAGTCTATAGCCAGTTCAACCTATCGTGTGCCCCTGCCCCCCCCCCCCTTCCCTGCCACAGGAACGCCTCGGTGAACCGGATTTCGAGCTGCACGGAGATGAAGCCCAGCGTTTTGTATCTCTTCATTGCACGTTCGCACAACGTATGCTATCTACCGTCAGTGTGGGTGAGAGCGCATTCGGGTCTTGATGAGATCAACGATCGATGGGTGGTGGGCCACCGATGGACAGGTCATTTCCGTCGTCGTTTTTTTTTTTTGTACGTGGTAGATGGGCGGTTCTCATGCTTCTTTCGGGCGACGATTTCGGCAGTGCTCGCTCTTTCGTGAGGACGCATGCTGCGTGGGACGCCAGCACGAGATGGCGAAGCCTGTGCGACACAACATCGTGTGGCGTTCCTCGACGGGACTGACTGCGGAGAACAGGGAGCATTGGGAGGGGATTGTGGAGACCAGAGTCCCACGCACGGAGAATGGAAACGTCGGACTTGCTACTTGCATTCCAGGAACGAGCGCGATGACAATCTACCTCGAGAAAGAAAGAAAGAAAGAAAAAAAGAGAGAGAGTGTGCCACTACCACTGCCTTGGTAGTCGGAACAATCGGTGTCCCAAAACGCAGGGGATGCACGCGCCTCAGTGTTGTTCCCGAGACATGGGTCAGGATCATGTCGCATGTGACATGAATGGAATGAAATCAAGGAAGCTGAGGCTGACGAGATGCAACCCAACGATGAATGAACGCATGAAGACAAAATAAAGGACGTGACACTCGTCCACCCACACCGCCCGAATGGAAGACAGATGCGACCAACGTCATCGCGGACATTATCGTCCTGAGAGAGAGAGGGAGAGGGAGAGATGAGACCGTTTACTGAACGACCGAGCGTTGATCATGAGTGGGACTTGCCGACCTGTCGTACGGCAACCTCCTTGAATTTTTTTTTCTTTTCTTTTCTTTTCTTTGCAGAGTAGGCAGGATCGTCGACGACGGCGTGCATTGGATTCACGGATTCGAGTGCATGCCGGGAGATGACATGCCGTAGGAGAACTCAGTCGGGGACTGGACGATGTGCTGATCGGACGGGAGCGGTCTTAAGGGTTCAGCGCGCTGAACCCTCAAGTCCAAAGAGGCGGGTATCCGACGTCGACGCGTCCTCGACGTGGTCATCCCCGCCTCCCCCTCCCCCTCCCCCTCCCCCAGCACAATGACGACGAACACACAAAGGGCGGAGTTGCGGCGGGTCGCGGAGATTGAGCGTAGTTGCCTCTATTTTTCATTTTCTTCAAGGGCGGCGAACGGCGATGGACGCACTCGAGGTCGAAGACATCCTCTCCGATGCACTCGAAATTCTGGGCGATGAGGTGGTCGAGGATCCGGGGTACGTCCAGTATGGCCCCTTGAGACTCACGGTGGCTCCCAAGGTGACATTTCTCGTCCCACTCGTTCTCCGCGTTCACAGCCGGCAGGGTCGTTCGTTGATCGTCGTTTTCGTTTAGGATGGCAAGGTGCGTGCGTCCGAGTTACGCGATACAGGCACGCCATGCCGACCTGCCTCCCCTTTCTAAAGGCGAACACGTTGCTCGCGGATCACCTCTTTTCGCCTGCGTTCGTCCTCGCCGAACTGGTCGAATGCGGGGTCCTCCCACTTGCGGGTCGCCGGAGTAAGTCATTGTCGCTCCGGATCGTGCCTTTGTTTGACCATGTCGTTGACCAAGTCGTAGAGCTTGGCGCAGGGTGCGCACTGCCCTCGCTACTTGCCGCGACCGTGGACGACCCGCCGAGCCTGATCGTGACGACTGACTATCCAGACGACGGTATTCTTGGCAATCTCCAAGCGAATGTCGAACGAAACAGACCCCACTACCGACCCCCGTGTCAAGTTCTTTGCGTAGGCTACGAATGGGGATCGGACACTGCTCCGCTCGTGTAGGTGTGATACACATCATTCTTTGACCCGACCTTTCTTTCTGATCCTTTCTAGGCGTCTTTCGCAGCACATCGACAGTGCGTTGCCAGGCTATGACATTGTTTTCATGTCGGATTTATTGCACTTTGATTCGTCTCACGGGGTGCTCGTGCAGACTTTGACGTCGCTTCTGGCCAAGTCGCCCCATGCGCGTGTGTACGTCGCAGCAGGACACTATACTGCGTCACACGTGTGCGACCAATTTCTCGACTTGGGTGCGCGTGCTGGCTTGGTATGGAAGGAGGAAACGGGCGACAGCGATTCGTGGATGGGTTCGGTGGTTGTCGGCGGACTAGACGGTGCGCAGCTCGCTACCCGAAAGCGTGTCTGTCGCCGGTGGACTGGCCAGTGGAGCAACGCCGGCCTGGAGACATAGAAATGAACGCTATCTTTGATCGATCCCACGCCCTTATGTTTTCCAAGCCCCAATGGAAGTATGAATCATGCCCAATGTTTGTCCGGTTCTGATTTCATTCTAGAGATGGGGAGGGCGCAAATACGTTGCAGACGAGAATGATCACGGGTCGTCTGACATATGATTTCATCCAACACGCCACTTACGTGTGGAACGGAGCTTGGGAGACGCAGGACCCACAAACCCCCTTCCCTCGATCGTGCGCGACGCCGAGTCGACAGCAGCTTACGCAGGCAGGCGTTCTGCCATCACCTCACGGTTATGAGCCGTGCTGACACGAACGCTGTGGCTCGCTGTCGTAAAAGGGAGCAGATCGCGCCCATGGAAATCCCTGCAGTGATTACCGAAAGCCTGCGTCCAGAGAAGACACAGAGGAGGCTGCGTATAGCGCACACACTCTCCGAATTTCATTTGAGCAAGCAGGCACCCTCGTTTAGGCGTTCTGGGTCCGACGAGATATTTTTGCGCGTGTGTCAACGCTGCACGCCCGGGTGCAGTCGAAAGTGGGCATATGGTGTAAGTGGGACGTACGTTGCTGACGGATAGCAGCATATGTGGCGTCCAGGGTATGTAGCATGGCATCAACGCACCGTGCGATGAGTCTGACCAGCAAGTGTCCGTCTGGTCGCGTTGGTCCTGATACGGTGGCGAGAGGAGGGTGACGTACCGGCATTGCCTGTGGAGCAATGGTTATCTGGGGGTGGGTGGAGTGTTGTGCACGTGACACGGCGCCGCACAGTCGGGCAGAGGGACAGATTAAAGTTGGCAACAGGGCCGGTCCGTCTAGAAGCCTTTCTACGGCCGAGCTTAGCAGGCGCACACGCCCACCTCTGATCCCTCGTTTCTGAAACGCTGACCGCACTTTGAAGTCGATCGGCAGTGAGAATGTCCGCGACGAAAGTATACGTATACTTTCTTTCTTTTTGATACTCTCGCAACCCATCCCATACGGACGTGCAGGGTCTCCCCCACTTGGCCTGCGATCTCACCGCACCAACAGTGCCGGGCAGCATCCGCGATCCCCGCGCGGTCGCTTACTTATGGGTTACCACTCGCTTGACCCCGTCTGCGATCGCGTAGAGGCATGTCATCTCGAGGTGGAGCGATCACGGGCTGGCGGCGCAAACGAGGGTGCGATAATCGGCCAACGTTGACGGGACTCGAAGAGGGTATGGTGGCGTTCGGTTGACGGTCAGAGCGCGATGGACAGCGGCGGTGAACGGGGCCAACCAGGGTCTGTTTCACTGTTTACTTTTTTTTTTTTTTTTCTCGTTCTGTTCGGAAAACTTTGTATGATGATCGTCGCTTGCATAAATTATGCCGTGTGCACAGGAGCAGTGCTAGAGCGAGATCTGAGATACGGTACGCCATTTGTGGTCGTCCGCGGATCAGGCCAACGTACAAGGGTACATTGCGTTGGGGATGATCAAGGCAAGGCTAAGACAAGGTGTTGTATTTGCAGCATGGTCGCAAAGAAATGCGGAAGACGAGCAGGATTCATCCTATGATACCCCGTCGGAGGTGGTTGGGATGAATTTGTTCCGGGACAGGTTTATTACTTCCGCGGCGTGTCTGACGTTGGCAAAGAACGATAAACCGGGCAGACGAGTCTGCGATGGCACGCCTTCTGGTCACGGCTGTACGACCGTCCGACGGGGGAAGTTTCAGAGTCATACCGGGCGGGGAGATAAGGTCGTGATCCGTTCAGATTTCGGGCTGGTCGTCATAGGCGCTCGTATTTCCTTATCAGACCCAACGCAGGGACTCCAGAGAGGCCTCGGGGATGACATCCAGTCTATCTACGGTGGACGAGCGAGACGGGTGGGGGCTGCTGTCGTGAACGTGGGCCCGTACAAGGACTGTGGCGAAAAGGGGGTGGAAAAGAGATGAGATTCGGCGTACCTGTCGCCAACGACTGGCGAGGGACACTATTTTGTGCATCGAGTTGACGAATGGGGGCGGTTTGCGAGCGTGGAGGGTTGCATCGAATGCCAGGACGACGTGAGTGATCTCGAGCAGATCTACCTGGAGGTCCGCGGAAGATTCACGAACGCGACGCGCTGCACATGGATATCTTGCGATGTAAACGGAGGTCTGATCAACACAGACTCCGCCGTCAAAGAGAGAGAGAGAGAGAGGGAGAGAGAGCGTAGAGAAGATCGCGACAGGGGGGACGAACAGAAAGCGAATCTGAGCGCGCAGGCACGTCCCAGCACAAGGACGAGGTCGACTCGGCCGCAGCTCGGCGAGACACATGTCCGGCACATGGGTTTGCACCTCCGAAAACTTGCCTCAAAAGGAAGATCTACGGAATGGCGAATCGTTTGAAGAAGCACTATACCATAAAAGGAAATAAAGCAAGCCACGACAACGAGCGTCGTACGGAGGTATTTGTGAGAGTACCCAGGTATACCTTTATATTTCTTTTTTTTTTTATATAAAATATTATTATTGAGATTGGGTTCTCAAGATCAGCTTTCCCCCCCCCCCTAGACGCTCGGTTGTGCCGGGATGGTCCAATCAATTTCATCTCTGATCCTCTTTATAACGTCCTCCCCGTCCCTCGCTTCCTCCCCCCCCTCCCCCCCCCCCCCCCCCCCCCCCCCCCCCCCCCCCCCCCCCCCCCCCCCCTCCCCTCCCGCCACC